>BSDF01000117.1:32500-56021 GCA_027925045.1 Hypotaenidia okinawae | reverse complement strand
AAAATCATTGGTTAACTGTGCTGCTTGTTTTAAATACAAAGAGGGGAGGGTAACGATTAGCACATTCCTGTTATTTCCTGGAAATCCTGATCATAGGTAAAGGCCCTCCGCGCATGCGTAGTCATAATGCAGAGCCCATAGCGACTTTCCATAGCGATAAAGGCACACACCCTCTTGTTCCTAAGAGTTCTAATGTGCTGTATATTCTCGTAGCTGCTATAAGTCCTTTAAAGTCCAAATCATATCGGAAACTAAAACCGAAAATACCTAGAAGGTAAGCTATTTTACTAGGGTGACTGTAACATTTCCACCCTTGGAAAGTATTGATAATTGTACTCAGTGCTTTCACGCAATCAAATTGCGGCTTTATTGAATGTCAAATTGTCATATGATGGTGGATTTTTTCACTTGTGCCAGCTGCCAGTTTGTATTTCCTTTAAGGGGAGATTTCTTCCGGTTGAGCATAGTATAGGCCATCCTAAAGTAATTGGTAGTATATTTGTGGTATATGTCCCCCCGTCCTGTGCTGCGAGCAGGAGAGGGGAAGACGGGAGGAAAATCATGGCTGAAAGGGAAGTCTGCTTTAGAATGGAGGGGTGGGGGGAAGGTGTTACCGAGACCCCCACTTTCCCCAGTCCCTGCCCCTCCTGGGCTGCGACCGGGAGGGAAGACGGGAGCAAACTTCTAACTAAAGCCTGCTAAGGAGGGAGTGGTGGGGAGAAAAGTGTTTGCCTGGTTTGCATTTGTTTGAAGATTGTTGGTGGCACTCCTGACTCTGGTTCTTTTTTCACCGTTTTTTCTCTTTAGTGTAATGTAATAAATGAGAGAACTTTTCTCTTCAGTACTCTGCGTTGAGTCTGTTTTGCCCGCGTCATTAACGAGTTTGTCTCTTGAGCCGCCCAGTTATGTTATTTCTCCCCTGTCCAACTAAGAAGGGGAGCAACAGACTGATTTTGGTGGGCATCCGGCCTTTGGCCAGGGCTCAACCACCACAGTAGCATAAACTGACATGTAGCCAGGCACTCGGGTGCAGAGCCAAGCTTCCAGAGGAGAAGGGTTTTCCCTGGCTCCGCAAGGAGAGCGTGCAAGTCTGGGAGGGCTTTGAGACAAGCTCCTTGGAGCCTTTCCTTTGGGGGAGATCTGACGGCAGCGTCAAACGGTGTGAACAGAAACGGTGTTCCTCCTGGGCGCTGCTTTGTCAGCTCACTGTCAGCAGCTATATAGCTGCTATATAGCCATCTGTGAACCCCTACACTATGGAACCCTCCTGGGTAGCAGAGCTTGTGTTAAAATGGCAGCAGCTGCCTGGGGAAGTGCATTTCAAGGCAATGCTGTGGACCAGTTCTTCTGTGAAATCCCCCAGATCCTCAAGCTCTCCTGTTCACGCTCTTACCTCAGGAAAGCTGGGCTTCTGCTTCTTGGTTTTTCCTTATCTTCAGGGTGTTTTGTTTTCATTGTGGCGTCTTACGTGCAGATATTCAGGACTGTGCTGAGAATCCCATCTAAGCAGGGGCGGCAGAAAGCATTTTCCACTTGCCTTCCTCATATGGCTGTGGTCTCCCTGTTTTTGGTCACTGCCATGTTTGCCTACCTGAAGCCCCCCTCCATGTTTTCTTCAGCTCTGGACTTGGTGGTTGCAGTGCTGTACTCAGTCGTACCTCCAGCCCTGAATCCCCTGATCTACAGCATGAGGAACAAAGAACTTAAGGACGCACTGAGGAAACTGATTAAATTATTTTTCTGTCAGCAGCAATAAACTGCATTTCTCTTCACAAGTGATTTCCATTGTGCCTCAGGAACCTGCTGTGCTCTGGGTATTTTATCTGTGACAACCAAGCCTATCCAGGAGTGTCAGAATCCACACTTCTCCAGCTTGTCTGATGCAGACGCCTTTGTACACACATCTTGCACGTTTACAGCTGGCCCCCCTGTCACCTCTGTGCAATAAAAGGTATTTCCTCAGTGATGGTGTCTGGAGGTTGGGTTCTTGTTCCAAAACTGAAGTGAAGGACAGGCTGAAGAAACTTTTACTAACAGAGCTGTACTGCTGTGGTCAAGTTTTCCATGGGCTGATGGCAGGAGGGCATGGAGCCATGTGTTGGGGAATGGGCCTGGGCTGAGCCTTCATGTGTGCCCAGTGCCCTGGAAGGTGCTGAATGATCAGCACGGTTCTGCATGGAGTTGTCTTCTCATGGGTTTCAGGCACCAAAACTCCCGTGCCCTGCGGAGCAGAACAGTCAGTTCAAGGCTCCTCAGGGAGTAGAAGGAGGGGAGTAACAGCTAATGAGGCCAGCATAGACACACTCCCCTGGGGAAAAGCCCTCTAGGGATGAGGGAATCTCTGAAGAAGAATGTCGGGGAAGGCAGCAGGCCTGCCAGCAACCTGACTCTCTTCACAGAAGGGATTGTCCTTGACGATATCCTCATGTTCTCGTGAGACAGGAAAGTTACTCGTGCAGAAGGGTTTTTGTAATCACATTCACAAAACACAGTGGCCTTGAAAGCAGGGGGACAGGCTGCCCTAAACCAAGGAGGAGTTGTGGGAAGGTATTTAGGAGTAAGTGAACATGTCATGAACCAGCCATGACAAATGGTTGTCACAGCAGGTGTGCAGATAGTTTTAGCCATCAAAGAGAATCTAATAATGCTTAGGTATAAGATACGCTTATCAGAACCTGTTATATTTACTAGTCAATCAACTTAGTGTGCTCAGCGTGTGTAACCAATTAGCAGTCATTTAATTGCTACGTTTGCAGTAAGAAGTGTATAAAACCTGTGTGCTTTTTCTCAATAAATGGCTTCCGTGACATGTGTATTTGGATTAGGAGTTTCACGTGGCTTCCCATACTTTATTTCATCAGGACTTAGTGACATTCCACTTTGGGGTTTTAATCTTCTTGGTACCAATGCCAATGGAACTGCCTGAGGCCCTTTCCATTTGGCTTCTGGACAGGTATTGCTAATTTGTCTTTCCAAAGTTTGACTCCTTTTTTCCGCTTTCCCACCAGGTTGCGGTCTTCAGGAGGCATGCGAATCCCAGGGCATTCCCAGGATTTTGCACACGTGCTGCACCACTGTGGCCACAAAATGTGTTCCTCTATCAGACGATATCCCAAAAGGTATTCGACATCTAGGAATAATCTCCTGTAGGAGCCAATTAACTGTTTCCTTAGCTTGATTGGTGCGACAGGGAAAGGCTTGTGGCCATCCAGAAAAAGTATCAACCCCAACCAAAACATATGTCTAGCCATTACTTTTAGGTAACTCTGTAACATCAATAATCTCCCAGATTGACCCCTGTTTTTAACTTACCCATTTGAGTTTTCTACTGTCCTACTGGATTTTTTAAACATGCCTTACAGTTTGCTGTTCCTGACTCAGCTGTTTCTAGCATTCACACTGACACAAAGTCCAATTATATTCCACATCCTATTTCATTAGGGTGACTGTAAGACTACCTCCTTCGTGTTGTGCTCCAGGAAGTTGACTGTGGATGCAGAGGGAAGACCTGAGTGGTGAGACCGCACAACACTGCCGAAGATGCCCATCAGCTCTGTGCTGAAAAGCTGAAGGTGGATGAGCCAGAAGAATGCAGCCCAATTCTTCTTGTTGGTGACCCCTGGCAGTGACTGACAGAGGATACCTGCCCTCAGAAAACAAAGGCTGAGCTGAACGGCTGTACACAAGCCCAGGTCTTTGGCTTTGCCTATGAGCGTGTGAACAGCAATCTGTACAGTGCTGTTTTTCAACCCAGTGCCTTCAACCCAGCAACTCATTTGATTCCTGTTGCTTTTGTTACCCATCAATAGGATCTTTTTTTGCTGGCTTTCTTCAGGAGCCGAGATGAGCCTTAAACCAGGAACGCCTGGTAAAAGGCTCTCAGCCACTCACAGCGCAGCCTGTAGAACCCCACATCAACCCCTCACAGGGCCGGTCAGGTGCAATATCCTACCAGTGCCTTTGAGTGCACACCTGGGAGTTGAATTTCTTGCATTCAAGGGTTCCTCAGATTCTCATAGCAGCTTGCTGACAAGAAGGTTAGGGGCACTTGAGAAGCTGGGAATGGACAGGGCCATGACAGCTGCCTGGAATTGGCCAAAGGAATATTTCAAGCATATGATGTCATACTCTGAATATGACTGAGGGGAGCAGGCAGCTCAGGAACTATCTGAGCATTGGCTCTGGCTGGTGAACAGTTGTGCTGTGTATTGCTTGTATTTTTTTTATAATTACTATTGTCTTTATTTTTTTGTCCTATTAAACTGTTTTTATCTTAAGCCACGAGTTTTATGCTTTTCTTTTTGATTCTCTTCACCCATCTCACTGGAGAGGAATTGAACCAGCAAATGGCTGTGTGGTTGTTTTAACTCCCTACCAGGTTAAATCCATCTCGTTAGCCACATCCTGCTTTCCGTCTCCCTGTCCCACAACTCTCTTCTAGGTCACCCTATCCTTATCATTTTTCACTCTGTCCCCTGCTGCATTTGGGCATTGAGCCTTGTGCCCAACACGCTGCTGGGATTTACGTGCACTATCGAGTAAAGTTTTCCTGATACCTCTGGATGTGTTTGTAGCCCTTGGATGCAGAGCCCGTGGCTGTGGACAGGTGCAGGGGTGATATGCTGGATGATGTGCTGTGGGGCTGCAGCTGGGGAAGCCCCAGGCATGGCCAATGAGGCTGAGGGGCTGACCCTGGTCCATGAAGGGGCTCCAGCTGTAAAGGGGGTTATCTGGGCATATGTGCCTGAGACAGCTGATGGAGGAGTGGATCCAAAGAGGTCTGGCAGACAGGCAGGCACCTCTGGCAAAGGATAGCCAGTCCCTGCAGCGAGGAAGGATCTCTCTAAGCTGCTCATGAGAGAGCAGACCAGCATGTGATGCCAGGAGCTCAATGCTTGTGTTGGCTAAGTGCTAAACCATAGGAAGCCAGAAAGCTTTGCAAATCAGGACCATTGAGGCATCTGACCAGGTAAGGGTCAGACAGGCGTCACTATGGAGGAGGAAGAGGCAGAGCTGGAGAGAAGAATTGAGGTGGTGGAGGTCTCCTGCCAGTGTCAGGAACTGGTAGTGAGTTGCTCATTCTCTCTCTGCTGCCACGCAGCAGATCTACCCATCCCTGATTTTTTAGTCTAGAGAAAAGGAGACTGAGGGGAGACCTCATTGTGGTTTATGGCTTCTTTACAAGGGAGACTGAAGAGGCAGCAGCTTATCTCCTCTCTTTGGTGACCAGTGATAGAACCCAAGGGAACAATGTGAAGCTGCAATTGGGGAAGCTTAGGTTTTAGGAAGAGGCTCTTACTGAGAGGATGGTAGGGCACTCATTATCCTACACTCCTTTCAGTGGGTACTTTGGGGAAGATTGGGGGTGGTGGTAATAACAAATTATAAGCGTTTTTAAAATTCAGTGTTGAGTCTGCTTTGCCAATGGTGGTGCTTGCTGAATGATCTCTGCCTATCCTTATCTTAACAAGTAAAAGACTCAATATCTGTTTTCTCTCCTGTCCAACTAAGAAGGGAAATGATAGAGGGACTTCAGTGGGTATCTGACCTCCAGCCAGGGTTTAATCCATTACTAGGGGTCAGGCAGTGGCACCCTTTAATGTTCCTGCTGAGCTGCAGCTTTGTGCTGGGGCTGGAGGAGTCCCAGGTGCTGGTAATGAGGTTGATGGGGCCTGCCCATGCCAGGGCTGGTGGCTCTTACTACCCTACCCCAGGCTGGCTGTGGCTCCACCAAGGGAAAAAGTGAGTAGGACTGTGCAATAGACTATAGGGTCCCAGGGAAAGCCACTAAAAGGGCAGTGGCCCCTCTGGGGTGGGTATTGTGGGGTCTATGTTAGAGGCATAAAGCAGTGGCACCAGGTTCTAACCTGGTGGGGGGCTACCTGGGGAGGTTTCAAGTCAGGACCAGGTTTCTCTCATTTAGGACTCATTTAGTTCTGTTAAGGGTACTGGTCAGATAGAGGGTTAAGGTTAATTGACCATTTAAACTGTTTACTTTGCAAACAGAGATGTTCTTTAGAAGGGACTCTTGAGGGATCTGTTTCTGCATTATCATACAGCCTTATCCAAAGTGTAGTACCAGTAGAAGTCAGGTGGTACATATAGGCTCACTAGAAGCATAGTATAACCATGTAGTACTTAGGCTTTTTTGTACAAAACTAAAGCATATGATTACCAAGGATAGTATTTTTACTGTATTTAATTAGCTAATTTCCTAAAAAATTTAGTAGGGTGTTAATCTTTTTCTATCTACATCGCAGAAAAATTATAACTACTTACCCACCAAGTTGCGCAATCAACACAGAAGATACAGCTGCAGTAAAAGTAGAAATCATTTTCAGCAAGAGTCTCTTTTTCCATTTGGTACTTTGCATCCCATAAAATTAAGCCAAGTCAGAAACTCCTGCCTTTGAATCTTCTGCAGACGGGACCCTCCCCTTTCCCAGGGGACTGTGGGAAGGGTGGTGGGTGGGGCCAAGGGTATATGAGCAACTGGCCTTGCCTGAGACAGCTCACTCACCTGAAAGGTTTATCTGGGTGTTAGTGCTTTGTCTGTCCTTTGGTAGATGGAGCTTTGTAGATGGCTTGGCTTTTTGGGAACATGCATCTGAGCTGGCTTGGCTGTTTGGGGAGGCATATCTGAGGTAAGAGCTTTAGGAGCAGTTAAGGCTAAGCAACATGTATATAATAGAAAGTACACTCATGTGTAGCTTTGAGTGGTGTTGTTTTGAATTTTCAGTGGTTTGTAAGATAAGTTAATTCTATACAATTATTTTTTTTTTAATTTTAGGTGCATTGGCCTTCATTTTTTATTTTAGTTGGCTTTGCTCTATGTGCTGTGAGCTGTGAGTATTGCTTCTCCTAACAAGTCTAGCAATGAGATTTTTCTAGCTGGGGTTAGAGTGAGCATCTTGTCCACAGAGAGTCTTAGCCTTTCCTTATAAAGTAATGGGGATCAAAGGTGTAGTATCTTTCAGGTCAGCTTATGGCTTTCCTAATTGTTTCTAGAGTAACAGGGTTCTATGGTTTTTCTGGTAGGGTCTGAGGTTTGTGGGTGTTTTTAATTGTTTTTTGTGGCTTCTTGGTGTTTTGGGCTTTATGGAGTTTTTATTTGGGTGTTTTAATCTGTTTCTTTTCTAAACTTATTTCTGTCTGTGTCCTTAATCTCAGCCTATAAGTTCTTGCTTTCTCTGCCATAGCTTGTCTGGACTCTTCCTTAGTCACTCTATCTCTCTCTGTCAGCTCTCTCTCTGTCTTTTAAGTCCACAGTTGTGTGACCTGTGGCCCAGGCTATTTGTCTGCAATTCCTCATCACTCCGTGTACAGGTCCCTGCTGCTGTTTTCTATCTTTTCCCTATCCAGCTCGTAGCCCGGGACTGGTTTGCATTTATTTTTCTTTCTCTGTATCTCCCTGTCTGTGTCCCAGTCCTTTTACTTTGGATTCCTTACTCTCTGACATGTAGTCTTGGTGATGTTCTGTGCTTCTCCATTTCTCACTGGCCAGAGCTTGGCCCCGATTTGTTAATCCTGCCTTCCCTTCCCTGTAGCTTTTAGCTGTGCTCCATCTATCTGATGCTGGTTCCCAGGTGACACCCTTTCAGAATTCCTCCCTCACGCCCCCCATAGTTCTGCATGCATGGCTATGCTTTTTCCTCTGCAGCTTTTTTCCTTCTTATCTATCTTTCTTCTATTCCCCCCAGCTCCTCATCTCTGTTTCTTACTTTGGCCCCTCTGCCTCATAGTGTCTAGGTAAGTGGTTCAGTTTATGCTGGTGGTCTGTGTAGAGTGACCCTGACCCTTGCCTCTTCACTCTGTTACTCCCTGTCATTTCTTGCCTCTGTCTCTGCCCTGTTATTTGTTGCCTTTTTACTCTCTCATTCCAGCACCTTGGCCCAAGGGTTTTTTTCTCCTTGTCTGTAGGATTCAAAGAGCTGTGATTATCTTTTTTTTTCTTTTTTTTTTGTTGTTTATTTTCCTGTATCATAGAGGCAGAAGAATTATGTAGTGACTACAGGAATGTCCCCGTCTGCCTGCAGAGTGACCTGTGTGTCCCTTCTGTGAGGATGCATGCAGTTCCCTGATTGTCTGAGAGCTAAGTGTAGTCTGGAATTTGGCAGAAAACAGAAGATAGGAGCTGTCTGCAAAGCATGAAGTATGGCTCTGAACTGCAGCTCCTGGGGAACTGTGCTACCTGGGGTTGGAGGGGGAGGGCGTAGGCGAGGGAGGAGGAAGTGTGAGAAGCTGTGAATAAAGTTGAGCCTGGAAAGAAGGAAGATGTGGGGGAAGGTGTGTTAAGCTTTGGTTTTATTTCCCATTATACTACTTGGATTTCAGTAGGAACTTTGTGGGGTGGTGGGAATACGTTAGAGGACTTTATTCTGTGTTGAGGCTGCTTCAGTTGTGGTGTTACTTGCTGAGTGATCTCTGCCTGTCCTTAACTTGACTCATAAGCCTCTCCATATAAATTTCACTCCTGCCCAGCTGAGAAAGGGAGTGAAGGGCTTTGGTGGGTATCTGGCTTCCAGCCAGAGTGAAACCACCACAGAGATCAGGTGGTGGTGCCCACTCCTTTTCCCTGCCTGGCTGCAGCTGTGTGCCCAGGGCAGGAGGGAGCCCCAGGTGCCAGCAGTGAGGCTGATGGGGATGGCCTGTTCCTGCAAGAGGCTGTCTGCCTGTGGAGGGTCTGGTGGCTCCTACTGCCCTTCTCCCGGCAGTTGTGGAGGGACTGTTGTGAGGCAGGGGAGGAGTGGAGTCATGAGTGCACTGTGGTTGCACCGAGGGAGAAGGTGAGTGGGCTGCACGATGAACTGGAGGGTCCTGGGCAAAGCCTCAAAGAGGGTGGTGGCCCCTCCAGGGTGGGAGCTGAGAGGTGCATGTCTGAGGTGTGGAGCAGTAGTGGCAGCTGCCTGGATCTGGGCAGGAGGGTGGTGCCCTGTTGGCACAAGGGGATGGGACTGTGTCCTCACAGTGTCAAAAGCATGGATGGTTGCCTGCCATAGCATGTGGGGGGATAGTCCTGGGGCACGTGGCTGACTTTCAGCCATGCTGGCTCCCGGGGGTATGCTGGGAGGTCTAGTCCTGGGGCACTTGGCTTCTAGGTGGTGTTCGGCATTATGTACTAGGAGGTGTAATTTTTGCAGTGTCCTTTTGCAGACTTGGCTGCCAGACACACTTGAATGGCTTGAGCCCGAGGGTTGGTTTTCTTGCCGCTTTGGAGTGGCTTTCTGCAGGCTGATCCAGAAAAAGATCTTGTTTCCTCTGCCCCTTTGCTCCACCATTTCATAACCTGTCTTGGAGTGCCTTGTGTCTGCTCTTTGCATCCTGGATGGTTCCTGCCCTGCACCACTCCTGGTCCCATCTCTGTCCATGCTGCTGAGATTTTCCTTTGCTTCCCCTTGCCTGTCTTTTTCTCTTGTCTGTCATCCCTCTTTCTTTTGTTCTCATTCTCCCTTATGGGTGAAAGTAGAGCCTAAAAGTGATGTAAGGAAAAATTAGGACCATTCCCACAGCTAGGAAAGCCCTGAGCCCCAGGGTGGGTTAGTCGGGCTGTTGGTGGGCTACCTGGGGAGGTTTCAGGCCAAGCACATCATTCAGTCATCGCACCTTTGCTTTGGGAGCTATTGGTGGATGTTTAGCATTTCTTTTGATGGCTGTGTTTGCTCCCTGGGGCATGCTGGAAGGTGAGTTCTTGGGTCCTCAGCTATCAGGTGGTGTTTGCCATTGCATCCCAGATGGTATGTTTGGTGGTGTCATTTTTGTGGACTTCGCTGCCAGGCAGCACAAGTAGATTGAGCACGATGTTTGCTTTTGTTGCCAGTTTGAAGTGGTTTTCCGCCACTTTCCAGCAACTCCTGAAAAAGATACTGTTCTCTCTGCCCTCATGGTCTTCCCTGACTCTTTATGGAGCAGGATTTGTGTTCTTTGGGCTTGTAAAAGTTTTCATCCAGGAGTCTTGCTTTTACCATGTTATCTACATGCAAGCTTTACCTATTTTCCATTTGTGCTTTATTTCTTTACTGTGTGATGAGATTTCCTCTTGTATCAGTCACAGCAGTTACGTTCTTGTTATTCTACATCTACTATGGTTTTAACATCAATTTTTTAAAACACAAAGGTGCCCAATTAACGACTTATGGTCACTGTGTTGCAATCATTGCACTCTATCTATCACCTGAACACCTTACTGGCTCTCAAAGAGGCGCCGGGGCTTAGGCAGTGGTGGGAGTGGTGATTTCTCACAAGCGTAAGAATTTTATATTGCATCTCTTGGGGCCTTAGGTGCCACAAGGGAGAAGAGCCAGTGCATCTGTGCCTGGAGCAAGCAGGTGAGCAGAAGGCCATGGACTTTTTGAGAAAGGAGTTTGGGTTGAAGTTCAGAATCTGTGTGCAACACTAAGCATTGGCACTGTGTTGATAACTTCTGTGGTCCTTTTTATGGTAGAGGCTGAAGAATTAGGTGGTGACTACAGGAATGTCCCATTTCACCTGCATGGGGACTTGTGTGTGTGTTCCTTGAGGATGGATACAGATGGCTGGATTACTGAGAGCTAAGTGAAGGGACGAGGGTTGGGATGGGAGAAGGCTGGGTGTGAGGTGGTGGTGTGCTTTTAGCCTATGAAGTCAGTGTGGGGGAAGGGTCTGTGCAGAGGTGTTCACCTATGGGCAGATGGGTCACTTCCTGGCACGATGCCAGGGTGTGCCAGGCAGGGCAGGTCCAGTCTGTGTGTTTCTGCTTGTTGTCTGACATGTTTTAGCCCTTCTGTGGGAGTAAGCGTCGTCTTTGCGCTCAAAAGGGGCACAGAGTGACTCTTGGGCACCATCTCTAGGCTCACAAATGCCTATCCCTGTTCCTTGGCATGGCACCCATCAAGTGGTTCTCTTGTGCACTGCCAGCTCACTGTGCAGTTCATAAGCAAGTCTCAGAAGTTTCTGGTCAGTCCTCTCTTGTGGCATGATTGCTGCTTCTGCCAGCAGCTGTGCTCTCCAGCCATCTGTTTCCATGGATTGAGGCTTCTTGCATGCATCCTTCTGTTTTTAGGTCTTGAAGGCAGGCTTCTTGCACATCTGCTGTACCAGTTGTGACAGTAAGTCCTTCTGCTGGGTCATTCCCATCCAATCCAGTATTTTCTGGGGTGGTGTAGATAGCTCAATGGCGCCTCCTGTCTGGGGTTTCTCCTTACTTGCTGTGAGTTTTCTCTTGTCTTGGGGTCGTGTTGTGTGTGGGGCTCTGGTTAGTTATGTGTGAGCATTTGGTGTGGAGCTGCTCTGCCTGGCACTCTAGAATCGCGGTGAGGTGGTATAGCAATAGAGTGCAGGGTGGGTTTGTGGATATGCCCAGGCTGATTGGGCACAGGTGTCATGGCTGCTGGGATAAGGGGCTGTCAGCAGGCTGTGTGGAGAGAAATTTCTGGTGTTTGCTGGTGATGATGGGAGCTGCCTGGGAGGGGCCCTTCAGCATTGGAAAAAGGAGAGGGACTTTGCAGGGATTTAGGGTTTGTCTGCGTAGGGCTCAGTCATGTCAGTTTTTCTGTTCTTGTCTTAAAAGTGGCCTGGTGTTCCTAAATGGCAGCGTGAGTTATGGAACTGTGGAGCGATGAGATGGCATGGGAAGGACTTGCCTAAGAATTTGTCTGCTTTCTCAGATGGGACGCCCTCCATGGCTCCCAATCCAGGGATGTAGGTGTGGAGCAGAGCACCACGAGAATGTGGGTCTCTATTGACCTTGTAGGGCTGTCTAGACCAAGCCCAAGACTCAGCACAGGCATCCCTATTCAACGGAGACAAAGCAAGCAAACAATTGGTCAAGGTAAGGGAATGGAGGGTGGGCAATGGGTTTTGGCAGTTCCTTAGCCTGTGGCTTTGGCTTTTTCTTTTGCAGGCTACGCGGGCAGCAGCGTTAGGAGTCTGCGACATGTGTGAGCGCACCGAGCGGGTAAAGTGATCGTCTCTGTAGCGGGCTTGTCTCACGTCGTGTGCCTGGGTGTTTTGGTGGTGTAAAGGGTGGCGTGCTATCCTTTGTTTTGCGGAAAGGGAGGGCATTACGGAAATCACCTCTTGGAACTCATTGTACTACGCAGTGGGGACAGGTTACGAATATGTATAGGTGTGTGATGTACCCTAATGACTATGTATCATTGGACAGAGTAGAACCAAGAAGAACTGCCAGGTAAGTGTGCGCTTCTGCAGTGGATCAGTCCTCACCTGTGCACCCGGCGCTGAACCGTGACAAGTAGCAACCAATGGAATTCCCCACCTGATGTGCAGTCGCTTCGGACTGATGGGAGGCTGCAGCTCTGTGATGGTAGGTGTGGCACTTGCACTCAATCCCACCCTTGCTGTTAAGCGCGTGGTTGCGCTCTCAAGCACGCTCTCTTTCCCACGCTTTTCTTTTTCAGTTCCCCCATCATCTTGCACGCTGTTTGCAGGCCAAATGCAGCGACTGGAACCCGGACTCCCTTTTGAGTCTTCACTCTGTTCCTGAGGATTGGGAAGACCTGGTCACAACAAAGCCCCTAATTGGACATGCCTCGGGAGTTAAGCCCAGCCGCCCCCAGCCACCCAGAGCAATCTGAGGTGGGTTGGAACGCAAGGGGGTTTAACCTCTGCCAAAGTAGTCTATCTGGTTGTGGATTGTGAGCGCCGTCTGCCTCTGGATGGGTTCTGGGCTTGCGCCGTCTGCCTCTGGATGGGTTCTGGGCTTGCGCCGTCTGCCTCTGGATGGGTTCTGGGCTTGCGCCGTCTTGGAGTGATGGCCCATAGCAGTTGCTGCAGGTGGCAGTGCTCGGGTTTAGGTGTGCATCAGGAGGTGTGGACAAGGTGTTGGGGAGTTAGTGTGGCTAACCGTGGGTGTGTGAAGGTTCTGTTGAAGGTTTACTCAAGCCTCGGGTATGAGATTTAGAATAAAAAAACCCAGCCAAGGGATTTTTATTTTGTCTTCTGGCCGGGTGTTTTTTTTCCCCGGTCCTGGCTGGACTGTGAGTTGACTGTGGTGACTGCCTGCCTCTGCCCGCCGTGAGATGGCATGGGGGTGAATTGCTTAAGTGCCCCGACCTCACCGTTCCCCATGCTAAACAGCAGCATGAGCTCTGGAATTGTGCAGCGATGAGAAGGCATCGGGGGACTTGCCGAAGAATCTTGTTGAGCTTTACAGACGGGCCACCCTCCCCGCATCCCAGTCCAGGGACGGAGGCGTGGAGTGGAGCGCCACGAGAAGGTAGGTTGGCAGGTGGCGTCGACTGCACGAGGTGGTTTGCGGCTCCGTGAGGACTTGAGGATTTGCCCGCATCTCGTTGACAAGGCAAAGCAAGGAGGAGAGCGGGCGATTTCCAAGGGAGGTGACGCAGGGCCAGGTGAGTTGTTCCTGGGCGTCTGGAGTGGCGTTGCGGAGTCCGTTACAGGCCTACTTTGTTTGGGCTGCCTAGGCCAGGCCTGAACCTCGGCGTGGCCGCCCCTCTGTGACAGAGGCCAAGCAAACAATTGGTCAAGGTAAGGGAATGGAGGGTGGGCAATGGGTTTTGGCAGTTCCTTAGCCTGTGGCTTTGGCTTTTTCTTTTGCAGGCTACGCGGGCAGCAGCGTTAGGAGTCTGCGACATGTGTGAGCGCACCGAGCGGGTAAAGTGATCGTCTCTGTAGCGGGCTTGTCTCACGTCGTGTGCCTGGGTGTTTTGGTGGTGTAAAGGGTGGCGTGCTATCCTTTGTTTCGCGGAAAGGGAGGGCATTACGGAAATCACCTCTTGGAACTCATTGTACTACGCAGTGGGGACAGGTGACGAATATGTATAGGTGTGTGACGTACCCTAATGACTATGTATCATTGGACAGAGTAGAACCAAGAAGAACTGCCAGGTAAGTGTGCGCTTCTGCAGTGGATCAGTCCTCACCCGTGCACCTGGCACTGAACCGTGACAAGTAGCAACCAATGGAATTCCCCACCTGATGTGCAGTCGCTTCGGACTGATGGGAGGCTGCAGCTCTGTGATGGTAGGTGTGGCAATTGCACTCAATCCCACCCTTGCTGTTAAGCGCGTGGTTGCGCTCTCAAGCACGCTCTCTTTCCCACGCTTTTCTTTTTCAGTTCCCCCATCATCTTGCACGCTGTTTGCAGGCCAAATGCAGCGACTGGAACCCGGACTCCCTTTTGAGTCTTCACTCTGTTCCTGAGGATTGGGAAGACCTGGTCACAACAAAGCCCCTAATTGGACATGCCTCGGGAGTTAAGCCCAGCTGCCCCCAGCCACCCAGAGCAATCTGAGGTGGGTTGGAACGCAAGGGGGTTTAACCTCTGCCAAAGTAGTCTATCTGGTTGTGGATTGTGAGCGCCGTCTGCCTCTGGATGGGTTCTGGGCTTGCGCCGTCTGCCTCTGGATGGGTTCTGGGCTTGCGCCGTCTGCCTCTGGATGGGTTCTGGGCTTGCGCTGTCTTGGAGTGATGGCCCATAGCAGTTGCTGCAGGTGGCAGTGCTCGGGTTTAGGTGTGCATCAGGAGGTGTGGACAAGGTGTTGGGGAGTTAGTGTGGCTAACCGTGGGTGTGTGAAGGTTCTGTTGAAGGTTTACTCAAGCCTCAGGTATGAGATTTAGAATAAAAAAACCCAGCCAAGGGATTTTTATTTTGTCTTCTGGCCGGGTGTTTTTTTTCCCCGGTCCTGGCTGGACTGTGAGTTGACTGTGGTGACTGCCTGCCTCTGCCCGCCGTGAGATGGCATGGGGGTGAATTGCTTAAGTGCCCCGACCTCACCGTTCCCCATGCTAAACTGCAGCATGAGCTCTGGAATTGTGCAGCGATGAGAAGGCATCGGGGGACTTGCCGAAGAATCTTGTTGAGCTTTACAGACGGGCCACCCTCCCCGCATCCCAGTCCAGGGACGGAGGCGTGGAGTGGAGCGCCACGAGAAGGTAGGTTGGCAGGTGGCGTCGACTGCACGAGGTGGTTTGCGGCTCCGTGAGGACTTGAGGATTTGCCCGCATCTCGTTGACAAGGCAAAGCAAGGAGGAGAGCGGGCGATTTCCAAGGGAGGTGACGCAGGGCCAGGTGAGTTGTTCCTGGGCGTCTGGAGTGGCGTTGCGGAGTCCGTTACAGGCCTACTTTGTTTGGGCTGCCTAGGCCAGGCCTGAACCTCGGCGTGGCCGCCCCTCTGTGACAGAGGCCAAGCAAACAATTGGTCAAGGTAAGGGAATGGAGGGTGGGCAATGGGTTTTGGCAGTTCCTTAGCCTGTGGCTTTGGCTTTTTCTTTTGCAGGCTACGCGGGCAGCAGCGTTAGGAGTCTGCGACATGTGTGAGCGCACCGAGCGGGTAAAGTGATCGTCTCTGTAGCGGGCTTGTCTCACGTCGTGTGCCTGGGTGTTTTGGTGGTGTAAAGGGTGGCGTGCTATCCTTTGTTTTGCGGAAAGGGAGGGCATTACGGAAATCACCTCTTGGAACTCATTGTACTACGCAGTGGGGACAGGTGACGAATATGTATAGGTGTGTGACGTACCCTAATGACTATGTATCATTGGACAGAGTAGAACCAAGAAGAACTGCCAGGTAAGTGTGCGCTTCTGCAGTGGATCAGTCCTCACCTGTGCACCCGGCGCTGAACCGTGACAAGTAGCAACCAATGGAATTCCCCACCTGATGTGCAGTCGCTTCGGGCTGATGGGAGGCTGCAGCTCTGTGATGGTAGGTGTGGCAATTGCACTCAATCCCACCCTTGCTGTTAAGCGCGTGGTTGCGCTCTCAAGCACGCTCTCTTTCCCACGCTTTTCTTTTTCAGTTCCCCCATCATCTTGCACGCTGTTTGCAGGCCAAATGCAGCGACTGGAACCCGGACTCCCTTTTGAGTCTTCACTCTGTTCCTGAGGATTGGGAAGACCTGGTCACAACAAAGCCCCTAATTGGACATGCCTCGGGAGTTAAGCCCAGCCGCCCCCAGCCACCCAGAGCAATCTGAGGTGGGTTGGAACGCAAGGGGGTTTAACCTCTGCCAAAGTAGTCTATCTGGTTGTGGATTGTGAGCGCCGTCTGCCTCTGGATGGGTTCTGGGCTTGCGCCGTCTGCCTCTGGATGGGTTCTGGGCTTGCGCCGTCTGCCTCTGGATGGGTTCTGGGCTTGCGCTGTCTTGGAGTGATGGCCCATAGCAGTTGCTGCAGGTGGCAGTGCTCGGGTTTAGGTGTGCATCAGGAGGTGTGGACAAGGTGTTGGGGAGTTAGTGTGGCTAACCGTGGGTGTGTGAAGGTTCTGTTGAAGGTTTACTCAAGCCTCGGGTATGAGATTTAGAATAAAAAAACCCAGCCAAGGGATTTTTATTTTGTCTTCTGGCCGGGTGTTTTTTTTTTCCCCGGTCCTGGCTGGACTGTGAGTTGACTGTGGTGACTGCCTGCCTCTGCCCGCCGTGAGATGGCATGGGGGTGAATTGCTTAAGTGCCCCGACCTCACCGTTCCCCATGCTAAACTGCAGCATGAGCTCTGGAATTGTGCAGCGATGAGAAGGCATCGGGGGACTTGCCGAAGAATCTTGTTGAGCTTTACAGACGGGCCACCCTCCCCGCATCCCAGTCCAGGGACGGAGGCGTGGAGTGGAGCGCCACGAGAAGGTAGGTTGGCAGGTGGCGTCGACTGCACGAGGTGGTTTGCGGCTCCGTGAGGACTTGAGGATTTGCCCGCATCTCGTTGACAAGGCAAAGCAAGGAGGAGAGCGGGCGATTTCCAAGGGAGGTGACGCAGGGCCAGGTGAGTTGTTCCTGGGCGTCTGGAGTGGCGTTGCGGAGTCCGTTACAGGCCTACTTTGTTTGGGCTGCCTAGGCCAGGCCTGAACCTCGGCGTGGCCGCCCCTCTGTGACAGAGGCCAAGCAAACAATTGGTCAAGGTAAGGGAATGGAGGGTGGGCAATGGGTTTTGGCAGTTCCTTAGCCTGTGGCTTTGGCTTTTTCTTTTGCAGGCTACGCGGGCAGCAGCGTTAGGAGTCTGCGACATGTGTGAGCGCACCGAGCGGGTAAAGTGATCGTCTCTGTAGCGGGCTTGTCTCACGTCGTGTGCCTGGGTGTTTTGGTGGTGTAAAGGGTGGCGTGCTATCCTTTGTTTTGCGGAAAGGGAGGGCATTACGGAAATCACCTCTTGGAACTCATTGTACTACGCAGTGGGGACAGGTGACGAATATGTATAGGTGTGTGACGTACCCTAATGACTATGTATCATTGGACAGAGTAGAACCAAGAAGAACTGCCAGGTAAGTGTGCGCTTCTGCAGTGGATCAGTCCTCACCTGTGCACCCGGCGCTGAACCGTGACAAGTAGCAACCAATGGAATTCCCCACCTGATGTGCAGTCGCTTCGGGCTGATGGGAGGCTGCAGCTCTGTGATGGTAGGTGTGGCAATTGCACTCAATCCCACCCTTGCTGTTAAGCGCGTGGTTGCGCTCTCAAGCACGCTCTCTTTCCCACGCTTTTCTTTTTCAGTTCCCCCATCATCTTGCACGCTGTTTGCAGGCCAAATGCAGCGACTGGAACCCGGACTCCCTTTTGAGTCTTCACTCTGTTCCTGAGGATTGGGAAGACCTGGTCACAACAAAGCCCCTAATTGGACATGCCTCGGGAGTTAAGCCCAGCCGCCCCCAGCCACCCAGAGCAATCTGAGGTGGGTTGGAATGCAAGGGGGTTTAACCTCTGCCAAAGTAGTCTATCTGGTTGTGGATTGTGAGCGCCGTCTGCCTCTGGATGGGTTCTGGGCTTGCGCCGTCTGCCTCTGGATGGGTTCTGGGCTTGCGCCGTCTGCCTCTGGATGGGTTCTGGGCTTGCGCTGTCTTGGAGTGATGGCCCATAGCAGTTGCTGCAGGTGGCAGTGCTCGGGTTTAGGTGTGCATCAGGAGGTGTGGACAAGGTGTTGGGGAGTTAGTGTGGCTAACCGTGGGTGTGTGAAGGTTCTGTTGAAGGTTTACTCAAGCCTCGGGTATGAGATTTAGAATAAAAAAACCCAGCCAAGGGATTTTTATTTTGTCTTCTGGCCGGGTGTTTTTTTTCCCCGGTCCTGGCTGGACTGTGAGTTGACTGTGGTGACTGCCTGCCTCTGCCCGCCGTGAGATGGCATGGGGGTGAATTGCTTAAGTGCCCCGACCTCACCGTTCCCCATGCTAAACTGCAGCATGAGCTCTGGAATTGTGCAGCGATGAGAAGGTATCGGGGGACTTGCCGAAGAATCTTGTTGAGCTTTACAGACGGGCCACCCTCCCCGCATCCCAGTCCAGGGACGGAGGCGTGGAGTGGAGCGCCACGAGAAGGTAGGTTGGCAGGTGGCGTCGACTGCACGAGGTGGTTTGCGGCTCCGTGAGGACTTGAGGATTTGCCCGCATCTCGTTGACAAGGCAAAGCAAGGAGGAGAGCGGGCGATTTCCAAGGGAGGTGACGCAGGGCCAGGTGAGTTGTTCCTGGGCGTCTGGAGTGGCGTTGCGGAGTCCGTTACAGGCCTACTTTGTTTGGGCTGCCTAGGCCAGGCCTGAACCTCGGCGTGGCCGCCCCTCTGTGACAGAGGCCAAGCAAACAATTGGTCAAGGTAAGGGAATGGAGGGTGGGCAATGGGTTTTGGCAGTTCCTTAGCCTGTGGCTTTGGCTTTTTCTTTTGCAGGCTACGCGGGCAGCAGCGTTAGGAGTCTGCGACATGTGTGAGCGCACCGAGCGGGTAAAGTGATCGTCTCTGTAGCGGGCTTGTCTCACGTCGTGTGCCTGGGTGTTTTGGTGGTGTAAAGGGTGGCGTGCTATCCTTTGTTTCGCGGAAAGGGAGGGCATTACGGAAATCACCTCTTGGAACTCATTGTACTACGCAGTGGGGACAGGTGACGAATATGTATAGGTGTGTGACGTACCCTAATGACTATGTATCATTGGACAGAGTAGAACCAAGAAGAACTGCCAGGTAAGTGTGCGCTTCTGCAGTGGATCAGTCCTCACCTGTGCACCCGGCGCTGAACCGTGACAAGTAGCAACCAATGGAATTCCCCACCTGATGTGCAGTCGCTTCGGACTGATGGGAGGCTGCAGCTCTGTGATGGTAGGTGTGGCAATTGCACTCAATCCCACCCTTGCTGTTAAGCGCGTGGTTGCGCTCTCAAGCACGCTCTCTTTCCCACGCTTTTCTTTTTCAGTTCCCCCATCATCTTGCACGCTGTTTGCAGGCCAAATGCAGCGACTGGAACCCGGACTCCCTTTTGAGTCTTCACTCTGTTCCTGAGGATTGGGAAGACCTGGTCACAACAAAGCCCCTAATTGGACATGCCTCGGGAGTTAAGCCCAGCCGCCCCCAGCCACCCAGAGCAATCTGAGGTGGGTTGGAACGCAAGGGGGTTTAACCTCTGCCAAAGTAGTCTATCTGGTTGTGGATTGTGAGCGCCGTCTGCCTCTGGATGGGTTCTGGGCTTGCGCCGTCTGCCTCTGGATGGGTTCTGGGCGAGCGCCGTCTGCCTCTGGATGGGTTCTGGGCTTGCGCTGTCTTGGAGTGATGGCCCATAGCAGTTGCTGCAGGTGGCAGTGCTCGGGTTTAGGTGTGCATCAGGAGGTGTGGACAAGGTGTTGGGGAGTTAGTGTGGCTAACCGTGGGTGTGTGAAGGTTCTGTTGAAGGTTTACTCAAGCCTCGGGTATGAGATTTAGAATAAAAAAACCCAGCCAAGGGATTTTTATTTTGTCTTCTGGCCGGGTGTTTTTTTTCCCCGGTCCTGGCTGGACTGTGAGTTGACTGTGGTGACTGCCTGCCTCTGCCCGCCGTGAGATGGCATGGGGGTGAATTGCTTAAGTGCCCCGACCTCACCGTTCCCCATGCTAAACTGCAGCATGAGCTCTGGAATTGTGCAGCGATGAGAAGGCATCGGGGGACTTGCCGAAGAATCTTGTTGAGCTTTACAGACGGGCCACCCTCCCCGCATCCCAGTCCAGGGACGGAGGCGTGGAGTGGAGCGCCACGAGAAGGTAGGTTGGCAGGTGGCGTCGACTGCACGAGGTGGTTTGCGGCTCCGTGAGGACTTGAGGATTTGCCCGCATCTCGTTGACAAGGCAAAGCAAGGAGGAGAGCGGGCGATTTCCAAGGGAGGTGACGCAGGGCCAGGTGAGTTGTTCCTGGGCGTCTGGAGTGGCGTTGCGGAGTCCGTTACAGGCCTACTTTGTTTGGGCTGCCTAGGCCAGGCCTGAACCTCGGCGTGGCCGCCCCTCTGTGACAGAGGCCAAGCAAACAATTGGTCAAGGTAAGGGAATGGAGGGTGGGCAATGGGTTTTGGCAGTTCCTTAGCCTGTGGCTTTGGCTTTTTCTTTTGCAGGCTACGCGGGCAGCAGCGTTAGGAGTCTGCCACATGTGTGAGCGCACCGAGCGGGTAAAGTGATCGTCTCTGTAGCGGGCTTGTCTCACGTCGTGTGCCTGGGTGTTTTGGTGGTGTAAAGGGTGGCGTGCTATCCTTTGTTTCGCGGAAAGGGAGGGCATTACGGAAATCACCTCTTGGAACTCATTGTACTACGCAGTGGGGACAGGTGACGAATATGTATAGGTGTGTGACGTACCCTAATGACTATGTATCATTGGACAGAGTAGAACCAAGAAGAACTGCCAGGTAAGTGTGCGCTTCTGCAGTGGATCAGTCCTCACCTGTGCACCCGGCGCTGAACCGTGACAAGTAGCAACCAATGGAATTCCCCACCTGATGTGCAGTCGCTTCGGACTGATGGGAGGCTGCAGCTCTGTGATGGTAGGTGTGGCAATTGCACTCAATCCCACCCTTGCTGTTAAGCGCGTGGTTGCGCTCTCAAGCACGCTCTCTTTCCCACGCTTTTCTTTTTCAGTTCCCCCATCATCTTGCACGCTGTTTGCAGGCCAAATGCAGCGACTGGAACCCGGACTCCCTTTTGAGTCTTCACTCTGTTCCTGAGGATTGGGAAGACCTGGTCACAACAAAGCCCCTAATTGGACATGCCTCGGGAGTTAAGCCCAGCTGCCCCCAGCCACCCAGAGCAATCTGAGGTGGGTTGGAACGCAAGGGGGTTTAACCTCTGCCAAAGTAGTCTATCTGGTTGTGGATTGTGAGCGCCGTCTGCCTCTGGATGGGTTCTGGGCTTGCGCCGTCTGCCTCTGGATGGGTTCTGGGCTTGCGCCGTCTGCCTCTGGATGGGTTCTGGGCTTGCGCTGTCTTGGAGTGATGGCCCATAGCAGTTGCTGCAGGTGGCAGTGCTCGGGTTTAGGTGTGCATCAGGAGGTGTGGACAAGGTGTTGGGGAGTTAGTGTGGCTAACCGTGGGTGTGTGAAGGTTCTGTTGAAGGTTTACTCAAGCCTCGGGTATGAGATTTAGAATAAAAAAACCCAGCCAAGGGATTTTTATTTTGTCTTCTGGCCGGGTGTTTTTTTTCCCCGGTCCTGGCTGGACTGTGAGTTGACTGTGGTGACTGCCTGCCTCTGCCCGCCGTGAGATGGCATGGGGGTGAATTGCTTAAGTGCCCCGACCTCACCGTTCCCCATGCTAAACTGCAGCATGAGCTCTGGAATTGTGCAGCGATGAGAAGGCATCGGGGGACTTGCCGAAGAATCTTGTTGAGCTTTACAGACGGGCCACCCTCCCCGCATCCCAGTCCAGGGACGGAGGCGTGGAGTGGAGCGCCACGAGAAGGTAGGTTGGCAGGTGGCGTCGACTGCACGAGGTGGTTTGCGGCTCCGTGAGGACTTGAGGATTTGCCCGCATCTCGTTGACAAGGCAAAGCAAGGAGGAGAGCGGGCGATTTCCAAGGGAGGTGACGCAGGGCCAGGTGAGTTGTTCCTGGGCGTCTGGAGTGGCGTTGCGGAGTCCGTTACAGGCCTACTTTGTTTGGGCTGCCTAGGCCAGGCCTGAACCTCGGCGTGGCCGCCCCTCTGTGACAGAGGCCAAGCAAACAATTGGTCAAGGTAAGGGAATGGAGGGTGGGCAATGGGTTTTGGCAGTTCCTTAGCCTGTGGCTTTGGCTTTTTCTTTTGCAGGCTACGCGGGCAGCAGCGTTAGGAGTCTGCGACATGTGTGAGCGCACCGAGCGGGTAAAGTGATCGTCTCTGTAGCGGGCTTGTCTCACGTCGTGTGCCTGGGTGTTTTGGTGGTGTAAAGGGTGGCGTGCTATCCTTTGTTTCGCGGAAAGGGAGGGCATTACGGAAATCACCTCTTGGAACTCATTGTACTACGCAGTGGGGACAGGTGACGAATATGTATAGGTGTGTGACGTACCCTAATGACTATGTATCATTGGACAGAGTAGAACCAAGAAGAACTGCCAGGTAAGTGTGCGCTTCTGCAGTGGATCAGTCCTCACCTGTGCACCCGGCGCTGAACCGTGACAAGTAGCAACCAATGGAATTCCCCACCTGATGTGCAGTCGCTTCGGACTGATGGGAGGCTGCAGCTCTGTGATGGTAGGTGTGGCACTTGCACTCAATCCCACCCTTGCTGTTAAGCGCGTGGTTGCGCTCTCAAGCACGCTCTCTTTCCCACGCTTTTCTTTTTCAGTTCCCCCATCATCTTGCACGCTGTTTGCAGGCCAAATGCAGCGACTGGAACCCGGACTCCCTTTTGAGTCTTCACTCTGTTCCTGAGGATTGGGAAGACCTGGTCACAACAAAGCCCCTAATTGGACATGCCTCGGGAGTTAAGCCCAGCCGCCCCCAGCCACCCAGAGCAATCTGAGGTGGGTTGGAACGCAAGGGGGTTTAACCTCTGCCAAAGTAGTCTATCTGGTTGTGGATTGTGAGCGCCGTCTGCCTCTGGATGGGTTCTGGGCTTGCGCCGTCTGCCTCTGGATGGGTTCTGGGCTTGCGCTGTCTTGGAGTGATGGCCCATAGCAGTTGCTGCAGGTGGCAGTGCTCGGGTTTAGGTGTGCATCAGGAGGTGTGGACAAGGTGTTGGGGAGTTAGTGTGGCTAACCGTGGGTGTGTGAAGGTTCTGTTGTGTCCTCGTTGTAGTCCCTGTCTTCTTGGTCTTCTCCGTTTGTGCTGCCCTTCCCTCCTTCATCTTGCACTGTTATTCGTTGCCATGTCCATTGGGTCTCTGCCTTGGCTCTACCTTCTTTATCCCCCTTTCTTTATTCTTCCTTGTTACAGCTCCCTCCCCTCCTTTGTCCCTCTCCACTTTGCAATGTCCCCGTCAGTGTTATTCCACCTTTTCTTTGGTTCCTTTCATTTTTGTCCCTTCCACTTCTTCGTTATCCAGAACTCGTGATCCACCCTCCCCATCACGGAACATGGCCTTTTTAATTCAAAAGGTGCCCATTGCTGAAAACCGTCCCTCTGGAAATCGTGAGCCGGTGCCTTTGGATTCGTGTTCTTTTCGTTCCGTCTGTGCATAGCCGAAAACCGTCCCCGCGGAAATAGGGACCCGGTGATGTTAGTTCCTGATTACTTTGGTTCCGGGTGCGCATTGCTGAAAACTGTCCCTCCTGAAAACAGTGGTCTGCTGACTTTGGTTTCTGGTCTTTTTGTTCTGGCTGTGCATTGCGGAAACCTGTCCCCCTCAAAACAATGCCCCAATGACTTTGGTTCCGAGAGCTATTGGTTCCGGGTG
>BSDF01000117.1:0-25000 GCA_027925045.1 Hypotaenidia okinawae | reverse complement strand
CAGGCCAGGGCCAGGCCAGGCCAGGCCAGGCCAGGCCAGGGCCAGGCCAGGCCAGGCCAGGCCAGGCCAGGCCAGGCCAGGCCAGGGCCAGGCCAGGCCAGGCCAGGCCAGGGCCAGGGCCAGGGGCCAGGGCCAGGGCCAGGCCAGGCCAGGCCAGGCCAGGCCAGGCCAGGCCAGGCCAGGCCAGGCCAGGCCAGGGCCAGGGCCAGGGCCAGGGCCAGGGCCAGGGCCAGGGCCAGGGCCAGGCCAGGCCAGGGCCAGGGCCAGGCCAGGGCCAGGCCAGGGCCAGGCCAGGGCCAGGGCCAGGCCAGGCCAGGGCCAGGGCCAGGCCAGGCCAGGCCAGGGCCAGGCCAGGCCAGGCCAGGCCAGGCCAGGCCAGGCCAGGCCAGGCCAGGGCCAGGCCAGGCCAGGCCAGGCCAGGCCAGGCCAGGCCAGGCCAGGCCAGGCCAGGGCCAGGCCAGGCCAGGCCAGGCCAGGCCAGGCCAGGCCAGGCCAGGCCAGGCCAGGCCAGGCCAGGCCAGGCCAGGCCAGGCCAGGCCAGGCCAGGCCAGGCCAGGCCAGGCCAGGCCAGGCCAGGCCAGGCCAGGGCCAGGGCCAGGCCAGGCCAGGCCAGGCCAGGCCAGGCCAGGCCAGGCCAGGCCAGGCCAGGCCAGGCCAGGCCAGGCCAGGCCAGGCCAGGCCAGGCCAGGCCAGGCCAGGGCCAGGCCAGGCCAGGCCAGGCCAGGCCAGGGCCAGGCCAGGCCAGGGCCAGGCCAGGCCAGGCCAGGCCAGGCCAGGCCAGGCCAGGCCAGGCCAGGCCAGGCCAGGCCAGGGCCAGGCCAGGCCAGGCCAGGCCAGGCCAGGCCAGGCCAGGCCAGGGCCAGGCCAGGCCAGGGCCAGGGCCAGGCCAGGGCCAGGCCAGGCCAGGCCAGGCCAGGCCAGGCCAGGCCAGGCCAGGCCAGGGCCAGGGCCAGGCCAGGCCAGGCCAGGCCAGGCCAGGGCCAGGCCAGGCCAGGCCAGGCCAGGCCAGGCCAGGGCCAGGGCCAGGCCAGGCCAGGCCAGGCCAGGCCAGGCCAGGCCAGGGCCAGGCCAGGCCAGGCCAGGCCAGGCCAGGCCAGGCCAGGGCCAGGCCAGGCCAGGCCAGGCCAGGCCAGGGCCAGGCCAGGCCAGGCCAGGCCAGGCCAGGGCCAGGGCCAGGCCAGGCCAGGCCAGGCCAGGGCCAGGCCAGGCCAGGCCAGGCCAGGGCCAGGCCAGGCCAGGCCAGGCCAGGCCAGGCCAGGGCCAGGGCCAGGGCCAGGGCCAGGCCAGGGCCAGGCCAGGCCAGGCCAGGCCAGGCCAGGCCAGGCCAGGCCAGGCCAGGCCAGGCCAGGCCAGGCCAGGCCAGGCCAGGGCCAGGCCAGGGCCAGGCCAGGGCCAGGGCCAGGGGCCAGGCCAGGCCAGGCCAGGCCAGGCCAGGGCCAGGGCCAGGCCAGGCCAGGGCCAGGCCAGGCCAGGCCAGGCCAGGCCAGGCCAGGCCAGGCCAGGCCAGGGCCAGGGCCAGGCCAGGCCAGGCCAGGGCCAGGCCAGGCCAGGCCAGGCCAGGCCAGGCCAGGCCAGGCCAGGCCAGGCCAGGCCAGGCCAGGCCAGGCCAGGCCAGGCCAGGCCAGGCCAGGCCAGGCCAGGCCAGGCCAGGGCCAGGGCCAGGGCCAGGCCAGGCCAGGCCAGGCCAGGCCAGGGCCAGGGCCAGGCCAGGCCGTTAGGGCCAGGGCCAGGGCCAGGGCCAGGCCAGGCCAGGCCAGGGCCAGGGCCAGGGCCAGGGCCAGGGCCAGGGCCAGGGCCAGGGCCAGGCCAGGGCCAGGCCAGGCCAGGCCAGGCCAGGCCAGGCCAGGCCAGGGCCAGGCCAGGGCTAGGCCAGGCCAGGGCCAGGCCAGGCCAGGCCAGGCCAGGCCAGGCCAGGGCCAGGGCCAGGCCAGGGCCAGGGCCAGGCCAGGGCCAGGCCAGGCCAGGGCCAGGCCAGGCCAGGGCCAGGCCAGGCCAGGGCCAGGCCAGGCCAGGCCAGGCCAGGCCAGGCCAGGCCAGGGCCAGGCCAGGGTTAGGCCAGCCAGCCAGGCCAGGGGCCAGGGCCAGGCCTAGGGCCAGGGCCAGGGCCAGGGCCAGGGCCAGGGCCAGGGCCAGGGCCAGGGCCAGGCCAGGCCAGGCCAGGCCAGGCCAGGCCAGGCCAGGCCAGGGCCAGGGCCAGGCCAGGCCAGGGCCAGGGCCAGGCCAGGGGCCAGGCCAGGCCAGGCCAGGCCAGGGCCAGGGCCAGGGCCAGGGTCAGGGCCAGGGCCAGGCCAGGGCCAGGCCAGGCCAGGGCCAGGGCCAGGCCAGGCCAGGCCAGGCCAGGCCAGGCCAGGCCAGGGCCAGGGCCAGGGCCAGGGCCAGGGCCAGGGCCAGGGCCAGGGCCAGGGCCAGGGCCAGGGCCAGGGCCAGGGCCAGGGCCAGGCCAGGGCCAGGCCAGGCCAGGGCCAGGCCAGGCCAGGGGCCAGGCCAGGCCAGGGCCAGGCCAGGCCAGGGCCAGGCCAGGCCAGGGCCAGGCCAGGGCCAGGCCAGGCCAGGCCAGGCCAGGGCCAGGGCCAGGGCCAGGCCAGGCCAGGCCAGGCCAGGCCAGGCCAGGGCCAGGGCCAGGCCAGGCCAGGCCAGGCCAGGCCAGGCCAGGCCAGGGCCAGGGCCAGGGCCAGGCCAGGGCCAGGCCAGGCCAGGCCAGGCCAGGCCAGGGCCAGGGCCAGGGCCAGGGCCAGGCCAGGGCCAGGGCCAGGCCAGGCCAGGCCAGGCCAGGCCAGGCCAGGCCAGGCCAGGGCCAGGCCAGGCCAGGCCAGGCCAGGCCAGGCCAGGCCAGGCCAGGCCAGGCCAGGCCAGGCCAGGGCCAGGCCAGGCCAGGGCCAGGCCAGGCCAGGCCAGGCCAGGCCAGGCCAGGCCAGGCCAGGCCAGCCAGGCCAGGGCCAGGCCAGGCCAGGCCAGGGCCAGGGCCAGGCCAGGCCAGGCCAGGCCAGGCCAGGCCAGGCCAGGGCCAGGCCAGGCCAGGGCCAGGCCAGGCCAGGCCAGGCCAGGCCAGGCCAGGCCAGGCCAGGGCCAGGCCAGGCCAGGCCAGGCCAGGCCAGGGCCAGGGCCAGGCCAGGCCAGGGCCAGGCCAGGCCAGGCCAGGCCAGGCCAGGGCCAGGCCAGGCCAGGGCCAGGCCAGGCCAGGCCAGGCCAGGCCAGGCCAGGCCAGGGCCAGGCCAGGCCAGGCCAGGCCAGGCCAGGGCCAGGCCAGGCCAGGCCAGGCCAGGCCAGGGCCAGGCCAGGCCAGGCCAGGCCAGGCCAGGCCAGGCCAGGCCAGGGCCAGGCCAGGCCAGGGCCAGGCCAGGCCAGGGCCAGGCCAGGGCCAGGCCAGGCCAGGCCAGGCCAGGCCAGGGCCAGGCCAGGCCAGGCCAGGCCAGGCCAGGGCCAGGCCAGGCCAGGCCAGGCCAGGCCAGGGCCAGGCCAGGCCAGGCCAGGCCAGGCCAGGCCAGGCCAGGCCAGGGCCAGGCCAGGCCAGGGCCAGGCCAGGCCAGGCCAGGCCAGGCCAGGCCAGGCCAGGCCAGGCCAGGCCAGGCCAGGCCAGGGCCAGGCCAGGCCAGGCCAGGCCAGGCCAGGCCAGGCCAGGCCAGGCCAGGCCAGGCCAGGCCAGGCCAGGCCAGGCCAGGCCAGGCCAGGCCAGGCCAGGCCAGGCCAGGCCAGGCCAGGCCAGGCCAGGCCAGGCCAGGCCAGGCCAGGCCAGGCCAGGCCAGGCCAGGCCAGGCCAGGCCAGGCCAGGCCAGGGCCAGGCCAGGGCCAGGGCCAGGCCAGGCCAGGCCAGGGCCAGGCCAGGCCAGGCCAGGCCAGGCCAGGCCAGGCCAGGCCAGGGCCAGGCCAGGCCAGGGCCAGGCCAGGCCAGGCCAGGCCAGGGCCAGGCCAGGCCAGGCCAGGCCAGGCCAGGCCAGGCCAGGCCAGGCCAGGCCAGGGCCAGGCCAGGCCAGGCCAGGCCAGGCCAGGCCAGGCCAGGCCAGGCCAGGCCAGGCCAGGCCAGGGCCAGGCCAGGGCCAGGGCCAGCGGCCAGGCCAGGCCAGGCCAGGCCAGGCCAGGCCAGGCCAGGCCAGGGCCAGGCCAGGCCAGGCCAGGCCAGGCCAGGCCAGGCCAGGCCAGGCCAGGGCCAGGCCAGGCCAGGCCAGGCCAGGCCAGGGCCAGGCCAGGCCAGGCCAGGCCAGGCCAGGGCCAGGCCAGGCCAGGCCAGGCCAGGCCAGGGCCAGGCCAGGCCAGGCCAGGCCAGGCCAGGCCAGGCCAGGCCAGGCCAGGCCAGGCCAGGGCCAGGCCAGGCCAGGCCAGGCCAGGCCAGGCCAGGCCAGGCCAGGCCAGGGCCAGGCCAGGCCAGGCCAGGCCAGGCCAGGCCAGGCCAGGGCCAGGGCCAGGGCCAGGGCCAGGGCCAGGCCAGGCCAGGCCAGGCCAGGCCAGGCCAGGCCAGGCCAGGCCAGGCCAGGCCAGGGCCAGGCCAGGCCAGGCCAGGCCAGGCCAGGGCCAGGCCAGGCCAGGCCAGGCCAGGCCAGGCCAGGCCAGGCCAGGCCAGGCCAGGGCCAGGCCAGGCCAGGCCAGGCCAGGCCAGGCCAGGCCAGGCCAGGCCAGGCCAGGCCAGGGCCAGGCCAGGCCAGGCCAGGCCAGGCCAGGCCAGGCCAGGCCAGGCCAGGCCAGGCCAGGCCAGGCCAGGGCCAGGCCAGGCCAGGCCAGGCCAGGCCAGGCCAGGCCAGGGCCAGGCCAGGCCAGGCCAGGCCAGGGCCAGGCCAGGCCAGGGCCAGGCCAGGCCAGGCCAGGCCAGGCCAGGGCCAGGCCAGGCCAGGCCAGGCCAGGCCAGGGCCAGGCCAGGCCAGGCCAGGCCAGGCCAGGCCAGGCCAGGCCAGGGCCAGGCCAGGCCAGGCCAGGCCAGGGCCAGGCCAGGCCAGGCCAGGCCAGGCCAGGCCAGGCCAGGCCAGGCCAGGCCAGGGCCAGGCCAGGCCAGGGCCAGGCCAGGCCAGGGCCAGGCCAGGCCAGGGCCAGGCCAGGGCCAGGGCCAGGCCAGGCCAGGCCAGGCCAGGCCAGGCCAGGCCAGGCCAGGCCAGGCCAGGCCAGGCCAGGCCAGGCCAGGCCAGGGCCAGGGCCAGGGCCAGGCCAGGGCCAGGGCCAGGCCAGGGCCAGGCCAGGCCAGGCCAGGCCAGGCCAGGCCAGGCCAGGCCAGCCAGGCCAGGCCAGGCCAGGGCCAGGCCAGGCCAGGCCAGGCCAGGCCAGGCCAGGCCAGGGCCAGGCCAGGCCAGGGCCAGGCCAGGCCAGGCCAGGCCAGGCCAGGCCAGGCCAGGCCAGGGCCAGGCCAGGCCAGGCCAGGCCAGGCCAGGCCAGGCCAGGCCAGGCCAGGCCAGGCCAGGCCAGGCCAGGCCAGGCCAGGCCAGGCCAGGCCAGGCCAGGCCAGGCCAGGCCAGGCCAGGCCAGGCCAGGGCCAGGCCAGGCCAGGCCAGGCCAGGGCCAGGCCAGGCCAGGCCAGGCCAGGCCAGGGCCAGGCCAGGCCAGGGCCAGGCCAGGCCAGGCCAGGCCAGGCCAGGCCAGGCCAGGCCAGGGCCAGGCCAGGCCAGGCCAGGCCAGGCCAGGCCAGGCCAGGCCAGGCCAGGCCAGGCCAGGCCAGGCCAGGCCAGGCCAGGCCAGGCCAGGCCAGGCCAGGCCAGGCCAGGCCAGGCCAGGCCAGGCCAGGCCAGGGCCAGGGCCAGGCCAGGCCAGGCCAGGCCAGGCCAGGCCAGGCCAGGCCAGGGCCAGGCCAGGCCAGGCCAGGCCAGGCCAGGCCAGGCCAGGGCCAGGGCCAGGGCCAGGGCCAGGGCCAGGGCCAGGCCAGGGCCAGGCCAGGCCAGGGCCAGGCCAGGCCAGGCCAGGCCAGGCCAGGGCCAGGCCAGGCCAGGCCAGGCCAGGCCAGGCCAGGCCAGGCCAGGCCAGGCCAGGCCAGGGCCAGGGCCAGGCCAGGCCAGGCCAGGGCCAGGCCAGGCCAGGGCCAGGCCAGGCCAGGCCAGGCCAGGCCAGGGCCAGGCCAGGCCAGGCCAGGCCAGGCCAGGCCAGGCCAGGCCAGGCCAGGCCAGGCCAGGCCAGGCCAGGGCCAGGCCAGGCCAGGGCCAGGCCAGGGCCAGGCCAGGCCAGGCCAGGCCAGGCCAGGCCAGGCCAGGCCAGGCCAGGCCAGGCCAGGCCAGGCCAGGCCAGGCCAGGGCCAGGCCAGGCCAGGCCAGGCCAGGCCAGGGCCAGGCCAGGCCAGGGCCAGGCCAGGCCAGGCCAGGCCAGGCCAGGCCAGGCCAGGCCAGGCCAGGCCAGGCCAGGCCAGGCCAGGCCAGGCCAGGCCAGGCCAGGCCAGGCCAGGCCAGGCCAGGCCAGGCCAGGCCAGGGCCAGGCCAGGCCAGGGCCAGGGCCAGGCCAGGGCCAGGCCAGGGCCAGGCCAGGCCAGGGCCAGGCCAGGCCAGGCCAGGCCAGGCCAGGCCAGGCCAGGCCAGGCCAGGCCAGGCCAGGGCCAGGCCAGGCCAGGCCAGGCCAGGCCAGGGCCAGGCCAGGCCAGGCCAGGCCAGGGCCAGGCCAGGGCCAGGGCCAGGCCAGGCCAGGCCAGGGCCAGGGCCAGGCCAGGCCAGGCCAGGCCAGGGCCAGGGCCAGGGCCAGGCCAGGCCAGGCCAGGCCAGGCCAGGCCAGGCCAGGGCCAGGGCCAGGGCCAGGGCCAGGGCCAGGCCAGGGGCCAGGCCAGGGCCAGGCCAGGCCAGGCCAGGCCAGGGCCAGGGCCAGGCCAGGCCAGGCCAGGGCCAGGCCAGGCCAGGGCCAGGGCCAGGCCAGGCCAGGCCAGGCCAGGCCAGGCCAGGCCAGGGCCAGGGCCAGGCCAGGCCAGGCCAGGCCAGGCCAGGCCAGGCCAGGCCAGGGCCAGGGCCAGGGCCAGGCCAGGCCAGGCCAGGCCAGGGCCAGGCCAGGCCAGGCCAGGCCAGGCCAGGCCAGGCCAGGCCAGGGCCAGGGCCAGGCCAGGCCAGGCCAGGCCAGGGCCAGGCCAGGCCAGGCCAGGCCAGGCCAGGCCAGGGCCAGGCCAGGCCAGGCCAGGCCAGGGCCAGGCCAGGCCAGGCCAGGCCAGGGCCAGGCCAGGGCCAGGGCCAGGCCAGGCCAGGCCAGGCCAGGCCAGGCCAGGCCAGGCCAGGCCAGGCCAGGCCAGGCCAGGCCAGGGCCAGGGCCAGGGCCAGGGCCAGGGCCAGGGCCAGGGCCAGGGCCAGGGCCAGGCCAGGGCCAGGCCAGGCCAGGCCAGGCCAGGCCAGGCCAGGCCAGGCCAGGCCAGGCCAGGCCAGGCCAGGCCAGGCCAGGCCAGGCCAGGGCCAGGGCCAGGCCAGGCCAGGCCAGGCCAGGCCAGGCCAGGCCAGGGCCAGGCCAGGCCAGGGCCAGGCCAGGCCAGGGCCAGGCCAGGGCCAGGCCAGGGCCAGGCCAGGCCAGGGCCAGGCCAGGCCAGGCCAGGCCAGGCCAGGCCAGGCCAGGGCCAGGCCAGGCCAGGCCAGGCCAGGCCAGGCCAGGCCAGGCCAGGGCCAGGCCAGGCCAGGCCAGGCCAGGCCAGGCCAGGCCAGGCCAGGCCAGGCCAGGCCAGGCCAGGGCCAGGCCAGGCCAGGCCAGGCCAGGCCAGGCCAGGCCAGGCCAGGCCAGGCCAGGCCAGGGCCAGGCCAGGCCAGGCCAGGCCAGGCCAGGCCAGGCCAGGCCAGGGCCAGGGCCAGGGCCAGGCCAGGCCAGGCCAGGCCAGGCCAGGCCAGGCCAGGCCAGGCCAGGGCCAGGCCAGGCCAGGCCAGGCCAGGCCAGGCCAGGCCAGGCCAGGCCAGGCCAGGCCAGGCCAGGCCAGGCCAGGCCAGGCCAGGCCAGGGCCAGGCCAGGCCAGGCCAGGCCAGGCCAGGCCAGGCCAGGCCAGGCCAGGCCAGGGCCAGGCCAGGCCAGGCCAGGCCAGGCCAGGCCAGGCCAGGGCCAGGCCAGGGCCAGGGCCAGGCCAGGCCAGGCCAGGGCCAGGCCAGGCCAGGCCAGGCCAGGCCAGGCCAGGCCAGGCCAGGCCAGGGCCAGGCCAGGCCAGGCCAGGCCAGGCCAGGGCCAGGCCACCAGGGCCAGGAGCCAGGGCCAGGGCCAGGCCAGGCCAGGCCAGGGCCAGGCCAGGCCAGGCCAGGCCAGGCCAGGCCAGGCCAGGCCAGGCCAGGCCAGGCCAGGCCAGGCCAGGGCCAGGCCAGGCCAGGGCCAGGGCCAGGCCAGGGCCAGGGCCAGGCCAGGCCAGGCCAGGGCCAGGGCCAGGGCCAGGCCAGGCCAGGCCAGGCCAGGCCAGGGCCAGGGCCAGGCCAGGCCAGGCCAGGCCAGGCCAGGCCAGGGCCAGGCCAGGCCAGGGCCAGGGCCAGGCCAGGCCAGGCCAGGCCAGGCCAGGCCAGGCCAGGCCAGGGCCAGGCCAGGCCAGGCCAGGCCAGGCCAGGCCAGGCCAGGCCAGGCCAGGCCAGGCCAGGCCAGGGCCAGGCCAGGCCAGGCCAGGCCAGGCCAGGGCCAGGGCCAGGCCAGGGCCAGGCCAGGGCCAGGCCAGGCCAGGCCAGGCCAGGCCAGGCCAGGCCAGGCCAGGCCAGGCCAGGCCAGGGCCAGGCCAGGCCAGGCCAGGCCAGGCCAGGCCAGGCCAGGCCAGGCCAGGCCAGGCCAGGCCAGGCCAGGCCAGGCCAGGCCAGGCCAGGCCAGGCCAGGCCAGGGCCAGGCCAGGCCAGGGCCAGGCCAGGCCAGGCCAGGCCAGGGCCAGGGCCAGGCCAGGGCCAGGCCAGGCCAGGCCAGGCCAGGCCAGGCCAGGCCAGGCCAGGCCAGGCCAGGCCAGGCCAGGCCAGGCCAGGCCAGGCCAGGCCAGGCCAGGCCAGGCCAGGCCAGGCCAGGCCAGGCCAGGCCAGGCCAGGCCAGGCCAGGCCAGGCCAGGCCAGGCCAGGCCAGGCCAGGCCAGGCCAGGCCAGGCCAGGCCAGGGCCAGGCCAGGCCAGGCCAGGCCAGGCCAGGGCCAGGCCAGGCCAGGCCAGGCCAGGCCAGGCCAGGCCAGGCCAGGGCCAGGCCAGGCCAGGCCAGGCCAGGCCAGGGCCAGGCCAGGCCAGGGCCAGGCCAGGCCAGGCCAGGCCAGGCCAGGCCAGGCCAGGCCAGGGCCAGGCCAGGCCAGGGGCCAGGCCAGGCCAGGCCAGGCCAGGCCAGGCCAGGCCAGGCCAGGGCCAGGCCAGGCCAGGGCCAGGCCAGGCCAGGCCAGGCCAGGCCAGGCCAGGCCAGGCCAGGCCAGGGCCAGGGCCAGGCCAGGCCAGGGCCAGGCCAGGCCAGGCCAGGCCAGGCCAGGCCAGGCCAGGCCAGGCCAGGGCCAGGCCAGGGCCAGGGCCAGGCCAGGCCAGGCCAGGCCAGGCCAGGGCCAGGGCCAGGGCCAGGCCAGGGCCAGGCCAGGCCAGGGCCAGGCCAGGCCAGGGCCAGGCCAGGGCCAGGCCAGGCCAGGCCAGGCCAGGCCAGGGCCAGGCCAGGCCAGGCCAGGCCAGGCCAGGCCAGGCCAGGCCAGGGCCAGGGCCAGGCCAGGCCAGGGCCAGGCCAGGGCCAGGCCAGGGCCAGGCCAGGCCAGGCCAGGCCAGGCCAGGCCAGGCCAGGCCAGGCCAGGCCAGGCCAGGCCAGGCCAGGCCAGGCCAGGCCAGGCCAGGCCAGGCCAGGCCAGGCCAGGCCAGGCCAGGCCAGGCCAGGCCAGGCCAGGCCAGGCCAGGCCAGGCCAGGCCAGGCCAGGCCAGGCCAGGGCCAGGGCCAGGCCAGGCCAGGCCAGGCCAGGCCAGGGCCAGGCCAGGCCAGGCGCCAGGCCAGGCCAGGGCCAGGGCCAGGCCAGGGCCAGGCCAGGCCAGGCCAGGCCAGGCCAGGGCCAGGGCCAGGCCAGGCCAGGCCAGGCCAGGCCAGGGGCCAGGGCCAGGGCCAGGCCAGGCCAGGGCCAGGCCAGGCCAGGGCCAGGCCAGGCCAGGCCAGGCCAGGCCAGGGCCAGGGCCAGGGCCAGGGCCAGGCCAGGGCCAGGCCAGGCCAGCCAGGCCAGGCCAGGCCAGGGCCAGGCCAGGCCAGGCCAGGCCCAGGCCAGGGCCAGGCCAGGCCAGGCCAGGCCAGGCCAGGCCAGGCCAGGCCAGGCCAGGGCCAGGCCAGGGCCAGGGCCAGGCCAGGGCCAGGCCAGGCCAGGGCCAGGCCAGGCCAGGCCAGGCCAGGCCAGGGCCAGGCCAGGCCAGGGCCAGGGCCAGGCCAGGCCAGGCCAGGCCAGGCCAGGCCAGGCCAGGCCAGGCCAGGCCAGGCCAGGCCAGGCCAGGCCAGGCCAGGCCAGGCCAGGGCCAGGGCCAGGCCAGGCCAGGCCAGGCCAGGCCAGGGCCAGGGCCAGGGCCAGGGCCAGGCCAGGCCAGGCCAGGGCCAGGGCCAGGGCCAGGGCCAGGGCCAGGCCAGGCCAGGCCAGGCCAGGCCAGGCCAGGCCAGGCCAGGCCAGGGCCAGGGCCAGGCCAGGCCAGGCCAGGCCAGGCCAGGGCCAGGGCCAGGCCAGGCCAGGCCAGGCCAGGCCAGGCCAGGCCAGGCCAGGGCCAGGCCAGGCCAGGCCAGGCCAGGCCAGGCCAGGGCCAGGGCCAGGCCAGGCCAGGCCAGGCCAGGCCAGGGCCAGGGCCAGGGCCAGGGCCAGGCCAGGGCCAGGCCAGGCCAGGCCAGGCCAGGCCAGGCCAGGCCAGGCCAGGCCAGGCCAGGCCAGGCCAGGCCAGGCCAGGCCAGGGCCAGGCCAGGCCAGGCCAGGCCAGGCCAGGCCAGGCCAGGCCAGGCCAGGCCAGGCCAGGGCCAGGCCAGGCCAGGCCAGGCCAGGCCAGGCCAGGCCAGGGCCAGGCCAGGCCAGGCCAGGCCAGGCCAGGCCAGGCCAGGCCAGGCCAGGCCAGGCCAGGGCCAGGCCAGGCCAGGGCCAGGCCAGGGCCAGGCCAGGGCCAGGCCAGGCCAGGGCCAGGCCAGGCCAGGCCAGGCCAGGCCAGGCCAGGCCAGGCCAGGCCAGGGCCAGGCCAGGCCAGGCCAGGCCAGGCCAGGCCAGGCCAGGGCCAGGCCAGGCCAGGCCAGGCCAGGGCCAGGGCCAGGCCAGGCCAGGCCAGGCCAGGCCAGGGCCAGGGCCAGGGCCAGGGCCAGGGCCAGGCCAGGCCAGGCCAGGGCCAGGCCAGGCCAGGCCAGGCCAGGCCAGGGCCAGGCCAGGCCAGGCCAGGCCAGGCCAGGCCAGGCCAGGCCAGGCCAGGCCAGGGCCAGGCCAGGCCAGGCCAGGCCAGGCCAGGCCAGGCCAGGCCAGGCCAGGGCCAGGCCAGGCCAGGCCAGGCCAGGCCAGGGCCAGGGCCAGGCCAGGCCAGGGCCAGGCCAGGCCAGGCCAGGCCAGGCCAGGGCCAGGCCAGGCCAGGGCCAGGCCAGGCCAGGCCAGGCCAGGGCCAGGCCAGGCCAGGCCAGGCCAGGCCAGGCCAGGCCAGGCCAGGCCAGGCCAGGCCAGGCCAGGGCCAGGCCAGGCCAGGCCAGGCGCCAGGCCAGGGCCAGGGCCAGGGCCAGGGCCAGGCCAGGGCCAGGGCCAGGCCAGGCCAGGCCAGGGCCAGGGCCAGGCCAGGGCCAGGGCCAGGCCAGGCCAGGGCCAGGCCAGGCCAGGCCAGGCCAGGCCAGGGCCAGGCCAGGCCAGGCCAGGCCAGGCCAGGCCAGGCCAGGGCCAGGGCCAGGCCAGGCCAGGCCAGGCCAGGCCAGGCCAGGGCCAGGCCAGGGCCAGGGCCAGGCCAGGCCAGGGCCAGGGCCAGGCCAGGCCAGGCCAGGCCAGGCCAGGCCAGGCCAGGCCAGGGCCAGGCCAGGCCAGGCCAGGCCAGGCCAGGCCAGGCCAGGCCAGGCCAGGCCAGGCCAGGCCAGGCCAGGCCAGGGCCAGGGCCAGGCCAGGCCAGGGCCAGGGCCAGGCCAGGCCAGGCCAGGCCAGGCCAGGCCAGGCCAGGCCAGGCCAGGGCCAGGGCCAGGGCCAGGGCCAGGGCCAGGGCCAGGGCCAGGGCCAGGGCCAGGCCAGGCCAGGCCAGGCCAGGCCAGGGCCAGGCCAGGCCAGGCCAGGCCAGGCCAGGCCAGGCCAGGGCCAGGCCAGGCCAGGCCAGGCCAGGCCAGGCCAGGCCAGGCCAGGCCAGGCCAGGCCAGGCCAGGCCAGGCCAGGCCAGGCCAGGCCAGGCCAGGCCAGGCCAGGCCAGGCCAGGCCAGGCCAGGCCAGGGCCAGGCCAGGCCAGGCCAGGCCAGGGCCAGGGCCAGGCCAGGCCAGGCCAGGCCAGGCCAGGCCAGGCCAGGCCAGGCCAGGCCAGGGCCAGGGCCAGGCCAGGCCAGGCCAGGGCCAGGGCCAGGCCAGGCCAGGCCAGGCCAGGCCAGGCCAGGCCAGGGCCAGGCCAGGCCAGGCCAGGCCAGGGCCAGGCCAGGCCAGGCCAGGCCAGGCCAGGCCAGGCCAGGGCCAGGCCAGGCCAGGGCCAGGCCAGGGCCAGGCCAGGCCAGGCCAGGCCAGGCCAGGCCAGGGCCAGGCCAGGCCAGGCCAGGCCAGGCCAGGCCAGGCCAGGCCAGGGCCAGGGCCAGGCCAGGCCAGGCCAGGCCAGGGCCAGGCCAGGCCAGGCCAGGCCAGGCCAGGCCAGGCCAGGCCAGGCCAGGCCAGGGCCAGGCCAGGCCAGGCCAGGCCAGGCCAGGCCAGGCCAGGCCAGGCCAGGCCAGGCCAGGCCAGGCCAGGCCAGGCCAGGCCAGGCCAGGCCAGGGCCAGGCCAGGCCAGGGCCAGGCCAGGCCAGGCCAGGCCAGGGCCAGGCCAGGGCCAGGCCAGGGCCAGGCCAGGGCCAGGCCAGGCCAGGCCAGGCCAGGGCCAGGGCCAGGCCAGGGCCAGGGCCAGGCCAGGCCAGGCCAGGCCAGGCCAGGGCCAGGCCAGGCCAGGCCAGGCCAGGCCAGGCCAGGCCAGGCCAGGGCCAGGCCAGGCCAGGGCCAGGCCAGGCCAGGCCAGGCCAGGCCAGGGCCAGGCCAGGCCAGGCCAGGCCAGGCCAGGCCAGGCCAGGGCCAGGGCCAGGCCAGGCCAGGCCAGGCCAGGCCAGGCCAGGCCAGGGCCAGGCCAGGCCAGGCCAGGCCAGGGCCAGGCCAGGCCAGGGCCAGGGCCAGGCCAGGCCAGGCCAGGCCAGGCCAGGGCCAGGCCAGGCCAGGCCAGGCCAGGCCAGGCCAGGCCAGGCCAGGCCAGGCCAGGCCAGGCCAGGGCCAGGCCAGGCCAGGCCAGGCCAGGCCAGGCCAGGCCAGGGCCAGGCCAGGCCAGGCCAGGCCAGGCCAGGGCCAGGGCCAGGCCAGGCCAGGCCAGGCCAGGCCAGGCCAGGCCAGGGCCAGGGCCAGGCCAGGGCCAGGCCAGGCCAGGCCAGGCCAGGCCAGGGCCAGGGCCAGGCCAGGCCAGGCCAGGGCCAGGCCAGGCCAGGGCCAGGCCAGGGCCAGGCCAGGGCCAGGGCCAGGCCAGGCCAGGCCAGGCCAGGGCCAGGCCAGGCCAGGCCAGGCCAGGCCAGGGCCAGGCCAGGCCAGGGCCAGGCCAGGCCAGGCCAGGCCAGGCCAGGCCAGGCCAGGCCAGGCCAGGCCAGGCCAGGGCCAGGGCCAGGGCCAGGGCCAGGCCAGGCCAGGCCAGGGCCAGGCCAGGGCCAGGCCAGGGCCAGGCCAGGCCAGGCCAGGCCAGGCCAGGCCAGGGCCAGGCCAGGCCAGGCCAGGCCAGGCCAGGGCCAGGCCAGGCCAGGCCAGGCCAGGGCCAGGCCAGGCCAGGCCAGGCCAGGCCAGGCCAGGGCCAGGCCAGGGCCAGGCCAGGGCCAGGCCAGGCCAGGCCAGGCCAGGCCAGGGCCAGGGCCAGGGCCAGGCCAGGCCAGGCCAGGCCAGGCCAGGGCCAGGCCAGGCCAGGGCCAGGCCAGGCCAGGCCAGGCCAGGCCAGGCCAGGCCAGGCCAGGCCAGGCCAGGGCCAGGCCAGGCCAGGCCAGGCCAGGCCAGGCCAGGCCAGGCCAGGGCCAGGCCAGGCCAGGCCAGGCCAGGCCAGGGCCAGGCCAGGCCAGGCCAGGCCAGGCCAGGCCAGGCCAGGCCAGGCCAGGCCAGGCCAGGCCAGGGCCAGGCCAGGCCAGGCCAGGCCAGGCCAGGCCAGGCCAGGCCAGGCCAGGGCCAGGCCAGGCCAGGCCAGGCCAGGCCAGGCCAGGCCAGGCCAGGCCAGGCCAGGGCCAGGGCCAGGGCCAGGGCCAGGCCAGGCCAGGCCAGGCCAGGCCAGGCCAGGCCAGGGCCAGGCCAGGGCCAGGCCAGGGCCAGGCCAGGCCAGGCCAGGCCAGGGCCAGGCCAGGCCAGGCCAGGCCAGGCCAGGGCCAGGCCAGGCCAGGGCCAGGCCAGGCCAGGGCCAGGCCAGGGCCAGGCCAGGCCAGGCCAGGCCAGGCCAGGGCCAGGCCAGGCCAGGCCAGGCCAGGCCAGGCCAGGCCAGGCCAGGCCAGGGCCAGGCCAGGCCAGGGCCAGGCCAGGCCAGGCCAGGCCAGGCCAGGGCCAGGCCAGGGCCAGGCCAGGGCCAGGCCAGGCCAGGCCAGGCCAGGCCAGGCCAGGCCAGGCCAGGGCCAGGGCCAGGCCAGGCCAGGGCCAGGCCAGGCCAGGCCAGGCCAGGCCAGGGCCAGGCCAGGCCAGGGCCAGGCCAGGCCAGGCCAGGCCAGGCCAGGCCAGGCCAGGCCAGGGCCAGGGCCAGGCCAGGCCAGGCCAGGGCCAGGGCCAGGCCAGGCCAGGCCAGGCCAGGCCAGGCCAGGCCAGGGCCAGGCCAGGCCAGGCCAGGCCAGGCCAGGCCAGGCCAGGCCAGGGCCAGGCCAGGCCAGGCCAGGCCAGGCCAGGCCAGGCCAGGCCAGGCCAGGCCAGGCCAGGGCCAGGCCAGGCCAGGCCAGGCCAGGCCAGGCCAGGCCAGGCCAGGCCAGGCCAGGCCAGGCCAGGCCAGGCCAGGCCAGGCCAGGCCAGGCCAGGCCAGGCCAGGGCCAGGCCAGGCCAGGCCAGGCCAGGGCCAGGGCCAGGGCCAGGGCCAGGGCCAGGCCAGGCCAGGCCAGGGCCAGGCCAGGCCAGGCCAGGCCAGGCCAGGCCAGGCCAGGCCAGGCCAGGCCAGGCCAGGCCAGGGCCAGGCCAGGCCAGGGCCAGGCCAGGCCAGGCCAGGCCAGGGCCAGGGCCAGGGCCAGGCCAGGCCAGGCCAGGGCCAGGGCCAGGCCAGGCCAGGGCCAGGCCAGGCCAGGCCAGGCCAGGGCCAGGCCAGGCCAGGCCAGGCCAGGGCCAGGCCAGGGCCAGGCCAGGGCCAGGCCAGGCCAGGCCAGGCCAGGCCAGGCCAGGCCAGGCCAGGGCCAGGCCAGGCCAGGCCAGGCCAGGCCAGGCCAGGCCAGGCCAGGCCAGGCCAGGCCAGGCCAGGCCAGGCCAGGGCCAGGCCAGGCCAGGCCAGGCCAGGCCAGGCCAGGGCCAGGCCAGGCCAGGCCAGGCCAGGCCAGGGCCAGGGCCAGGGCCAGGCCAGGCCAGGCCAGGCCAGGCCAGGGCCAGGCCAGGCCAGGCCAGGCCAGGCCAGGCCAGGCCAGGCCAGGCCAGGCCAGGCCAGGCCAGGCCAGGCCAGGCCAGGCCAGGCCAGGCCAGGGCCAGGCCAGGCCAGGCCAGGCCAGGCCAGGCCAGGCCAGGCCAGGGCCAGGGCCAGGCCAGGCCAGGCCAGGCCAGGGCCAGGCCAGGCCAGGCCAGGCCAGGCCAGGCCAGGCCAGGCCAGGCCAGGGCCAGGCCAGGCCAGGCCAGGCCAGGCCAGGCCAGGCCAGGCCAGGCCAGGCCAGGCCAGGCCAGGCCAGGGCCAGGCCAGGCCAGGCCAGGCCAGGCCAGGCCAGGCCAGGCCAGGGCCAGGCCAGGCCAGGCCAGGCCAGGCCAGGCCAGGCCAGGCCAGGCCAGGCCAGGCCAGGCCAGGCCAGGCCAGGCCAGGCCAGGCCAGGCCAGGCCAGGCCAGGGCCAGGCCAGGCCAGGCCAGGCCAGGCCAGGCCAGGCCAGGCCAGGCCAGGGCCAGGCCAGGCCAGGGCCAGGCCAGGCCAGGCCAGGCCAGGCCAGGCCAGGCCAGGCCAGGCCAGGCCAGGGCCAGGCCAGGCCAGGCCAGGCCAGGCCAGGGCCAGGCCAGGCCAGGGCCAGGCCAGGGCCAGGGCCAGGCCAGGCCAGGCCAGGCCAGGGCCAGGCCAGGCCAGGCCAGGCCAGGCCAGGCCAGGCCAGGCCAGGCCAGGCCAGGCCAGGCCAGGCCAGGCCAGGGCCAGGCCAGGCCAGGCCAGGCCAGGGCCAGGGCCAGGCCAGGGCCAGGCCAGGGCCAGGCCAGGCCAGGCCAGGCCAGGCCAGGCCAGGCCAGGCCAGGCCAGGCCAGGCCAGGGCCAGGCCAGGCCAGGCCAGGCCAGGCCAGGCCAGGCCAGGCCAGGCCAGGCCAGGGCCAGGCCAGGGCCAGGCCAGGGCCAGGCCAGGGCCAGGCCAGGGCCAGGGCCAGGCCAGGCCAGGCCAGGCCAGGCCAGGCCAGGCCAGGCCAGGGCCAGGCCAGGCCAGGCCAGGCCAGGCCAGGGCCAGGCCAGGCCAGGCCAGGCCAGGGCCAGGGCCAGGGCCAGGCCAGGCCAGGGCCAGGCCAGGCCAGGCCAGGCCAGGCCAGGCCAGGCCAGGCCAGGGCCAGGCCAGGCCAGGCCAGGCCAGGCCAGGCCAGGCCAGGGCCAGGCCAGGCCAGGCCAGGCCAGGCCAGGGCCAGGCCAGGCCAGGCCAGGCCAGGCCAGGCCAGGCCAGGCCAGGCCAGGCCAGGCCAGGGCCAGGCCAGGCCAGGCCAGGCCAGGCCAGGCCAGGCCAGGCCAGGGCCAGGCCAGGCCAGGCCAGGCCAGGCCAGGGCCAGGGCCAGGCCAGGCCAGGCCAGGCCAGGCCAGGCCAGGCCAGGCCAGGCCAGGCCAGGCCAGGCCAGGCCAGGCCAGGCCAGGCCAGGCCAGGCCAGGCCAGGGCCAGGCCAGGCCAGGCCAGGCCAGGCCAGGGCCAGGCCAGGCCAGGGCCAGGCCAGGCCAGGCCAGGCCAGGCCAGGCCAGGCCAGGGCCAGGCCAGGCCAGGCCAGGCCAGGCCAGGCCAGGGCCAGGCCAGGCCAGGCCAGGCCAGGCCAGGCCAGGCCAGGCCAGGGCCAGGCCAGGCCAGGCCAGGCCAGGGCCAGGGCCAGGGCCAGGCCAGGCCAGGCCAGGCCAGGCCAGGCCAGGCCAGGCCAGGCCAGGCCAGGCCAGGGCCAGGCCGCCAGGGCCAGGCCAGGCCAGGCCAGGCCAGGCCAGGCCAGGCCAGGCCAGGCCAGGCCAGGGCCAGGCCAGGCCAGGGCCAGGGCCAGGCCAGGCCAGGCCAGGCCAGGCCAGGCCAGGCCAGGCCAGGCCAGGCCAGGGCCAGGCCAGGCCAGGCCAGGCCAGGCCAGGCCAGGCCAGGGCCAGGCCAGGCCAGGCCAGGCCAGGCCAGGCCAGGCCAGGCCAGGCCAGGCCAGGCCAGGCCAGGCCAGGCCAGGCCAGGCCAGGCCAGGCCAGGGCCAGGCCAGGCCAGGCCAGGCCAGGCCAGGCCAGGCCAGGGCCAGGCCAGGCCAGGGCCAGGCCAGGCCAGGCCAGGCCAGGCCAGGCCAGGCCAGGCCAGGCCAGGCCAGGCCAGGCCAGGCCAGGCCAGGCCAGGCCAGGCCAGGCCAGGCCAGGCCAGGCCAGGCCAGGCCAGGCCAGGGCCAGGCCAGGCCAGGCCAGGCCAGGCCAGGCCAGGCCAGGCCAGGCCAGGGCCAGGCCAGGCCAGGCCAGGCCAGGCCAGGCCAGGCCAGGCCAGGCCAGGCCAGGCCAGGCCAGGCCAGGCCAGGCCAGGCCAGGCCAGGCCAGGCCAGGCCAGGCCAGGCCAGGCCAGGCCAGGCCAGGCCAGGCCAGGCCAGGCCAGGCCAGGCCAGGCCAGGCCAGGCCAGGCCAGGGCCAGGGCCAGGGCCAGGCCAGGCCAGGCCAGGCCAGGCCAGGGCCAGGGCCAGGCCAGGCCAGGCCAGGCCAGGCCAGGGCCAGGCCAGGCCAGGCCAGGCCAGGCCAGGCAGCCAGGGCCAGGGCCAGGGCCAGGGCCAGGGCCAGGGCCAGGGCCAGGGCCAGGCCAGGCCAGGCCAGGCCAGGCCAGGCCAGGCCAGGGCCAGGCCAGGCCAGGCCAGGCCAGGCCAGGCCAGGCCAGGGCCAGGGCCAGGGCCAGGCCAGGCCAGGGCCAGGCCAGGCCAGGGCCAGGCCAGGCCAGGGCCAGGCCAGGCCAGGCCAGGCCAGGGCCAGGCCAGGCCAGGCCAGGCCAGGCCAGGGCCAGGGCCAGGCCAGGCCAGGCCAGGCCAGGCCAGGGCCAGGCCAGGCCAGGCCAGGCCAGGGCCAGGCCAGGCCAGGCCAGGCCAGGCCAGGCCAGGCCAGGCCAGGCCAGGCCAGGCCAGGCCAGCAGGCCAGGCCAGGCCAGGGCCAGGCCAGGCCAGGCCAGGCCAGGCCAGGGCCAGGCCAGGGCCAGGGCCAGGCCAGGGCCAGGCCAGGCCAGGCCAGGCCAGGCCAGGCCAGGCCAGGCCAGGCCAGGCCAGGCCAGGCCAGGCCAGGGCCAGGCCAGGCCAGGCCAGGCCAGGCCAGGCCAGGCCAGGGCCAGGCCAGGCCAGGCCAGGCCAGGCCAGGCCAGGCCAGGCCAGGGCCAGGCCAGGCCAGGCCAGGCCAGGCCAGGGCCAGGCCAGGCCAGGCCAGGCCAGGGCCAGGCCAGGCCAGGCCAGGCCAGGCCAGGCCAGGCCAGGCCAGGCCAGGCCAGGCCAGGCCAGGCCAGGCCAGGCCAGGCCAGGCCAGGCCAGGGCCAGGCCAGGGCCAGGCCAGGGCCAGGCCAGGCCCAGGCCAGGCCAGGCCAGGGCCAGGCCAGGGCCAGGCCAGGCCAGGCCAGGCCAGGCCAGGCCAGGCCAGGCCAGGCCAGGCCAGGCCAGGCCAGGCCAGGCCAGGCCAGGCCAGGCCAGGCCAGGCCAGGCCAGGCCAGGCCAGGGCCAGGCCAGGCCAGGGCCAGGCCAGGCCAGGCCAGGCCAGGCCAGGGCCAGGGCCAGGGCCAGGGCCAGGGCCAGGGCCAGGGCCAGGGCCAGGGCCAGGGCCAGGGCCAGGCCAGGCCAGGCCAGGCCAGGGCCAGGCCAGGCCAGGCCAGGCCAGGGCCAGGCCAGGCCAGGGCCAGGCCAGGCCAGGCCAGGCCAGGCCAGGGCCAGGCCAGGCCAGGCCAGGCCAGGCCAGGCCAGGCCAGGCCAGGCCAGGGCCAGGGCCAGGCCAGGCCAGGCCAGGCCAGGGCCAGGCCAGGCCAGGCCAGGCCAGGCCAGGCCAGGCCAGGCCAGGCCAGGCCAGGCCAGGGCCAGGGCCAGGCCAGCCAGGGCCAGGCCAGGCCAGGCCAGGCCAGGCCAGGGCCAGGCCAGGCCAGGCCAGGCCAGGCCAGGCCAGGCCAGGCCAGGCCAGGGCCAGGCCAGGCCAGGCCAGGCCAGGCCAGGCCAGGCCAGGCCAGGCCAGGCCAGGCCAGGCCAGGCCAGGCCAGGGCCAGGCCAGGCCAGGCCAGGCCAGGCCAGGGCCAGGGCCAGGCCAGGCCAGGCCAGGCCAGGCCAGGCCAGGGCCAGGCCAGGCCAGGCCAGGCCAGGCCAGGCCAGGCCAGGCCAGGGCCAGGCCAGGCCAGGCCAGGCCAGGCCAGGGCCAGGCCAGGCCAGGCCAGGCCAGGCCAGGCCAGGCCAGGCCAGGCCAGGCCAGGCCAGGCCAGGCCAGGCCAGGGCCAGGCCAGGCCAGGCCAGGCCAGGCCAGGCCAGGCCAGGCCAGGCCAGGCCAGGGCCAGGCCAGGCCAGGCCAGGCCAGGCCAGGCCAGGCCAGGCCAGGGCCAGGCCAGGCCAGGCCAGGCCAGGCCAGGCCAGGCCAGGGCCAGGCCAGGCCAGGCCAGGCCAGGGCCAGGCCAGGCCAGGCCAGGCCAGGCCAGGCCAGGCCAGGCCAGGCCAGGGCCAGGCCAGGCCAGGCCAGGCCAGGCCAGGGCCAGGCCAGGCCAGGCCAGGCCAGGCCAGGCCAGGCCAGGCCAGGGCCAGGCCAGGCCAGGCCAGGCCAGGGCCAGGCCAGGCCAGGCCAGGCCAGGCCAGGGCCAGGGCCAGGGCCAGGCCAGGCCAGGCCAGGCCAGGGCCAGGCCAGGCCAGGCCAGGCCAGGCCAGGGCCAGGGCCAGGGCCAGGGCCAGGGCCAGGCCAGGCCAGGGCCAGGGCCAGGCCAGGCCAGGGCCAGGCCAGGCCAGGCCAGGCGCCAGGCCAGGCCAGGGCCAGGGCCAGGGCCAGGGCCAGGCCAGGCCAGGCCAGGCCAGGGCCAGGGCCAGGGCCAGGGCCAGGCCAGGCCAGGGCCAGGCCAGGGCCAGGGCCAGGCCAGGGCCAGGCCAGGCCAGGCCAGGCCAGGCCAGGGCCAGGCCAGGCCAGGCCAGGCCAGGCCAGGCCAGGCCAGGCCAGGCCAGGCCAGGGCCAGGCCAGGCCAGGCCAGGCCAGGCCAGGCCAGGCCAGGCCAGGCCAGGCCAGGCCAGGCCAGGCCAGGCCAGGCCAGGCCAGGCCAGGGCCAGGCCAGGCCAGGCCAGGCCAGGCCAGGGCCAGGGCCAGGCCAGGCCAGGCCAGGCCAGGCCAGGCCAGGCCAGGCCAGGCCAGGGCCAGGGCCAGGCCAGGCCAGGCCAGGCCAGGCCAGGGCCAGGCCAGGCCAGGCCAGGCCAGGCCAGGGCCAGGCCAGGCCAGGCCAGGCCAGGCCAGGCCAGGCCAGGGCCAGGCCAGGCCAGGCCAGGCCAGGCCAGGGCCAGGCCAGGCCAGGCCAGGCCAGGCCAGGCCAGGCCAGGGCCAGGGCCAGGCCAGGCCAGGGCCAGGCCAGGCCAGGCCAGGCCAGGCCAGGCCAGGCCAGGGCCAGGGCCAGGCCAGGCCAGGCCAGGCCAGGCCAGGCCAGGCCAGGCCAGGCCAGGCCAGGCCAGGCCAGGCCAGGCCAGGCCAGGCCAGGCCAGGCCAGGCCAGGCCAGGCCAGGCCAGGCCAGGCCAGGCCAGGCCAGGCCAGGCCAGGCCAGGCCAGGCCAGGCCAGGGCCAGGCCAGGCCAGGCCAGGCCAGGCCAGGCCAGGCCAGGGCCAGGGCCAGGGCCAGGGCCAGGGCCAGGGCCAGGGCCAGGGCCAGGGCCAGGGCCAGGCCAGGCCAGGCCAGGGCCAGGGCCAGGCCAGGCCAGGCCAGGGCCAGGGCCAGGCCAGGGCCAGGCCAGGCCAGGCCAGGCCAGGCCAGGCCAGGCCAGGCCAGGGCCAGGCCAGGGCCAGGGCCAGGCCAGGCCAGGGCCAGGCCAGGCCAGGCCAGGCCAGGCCAGGCCAGGCCAGGCCAGGCCAGGCCAGGCCAGGCCAGGGCCAGGCCAGGCCAGGCCAGGCCAGGCCAGGCCAGGCCAGGGCCAGGGCCAGGCCAGGCCAGGCCAGGCCAGGCCAGGGCCAGGCCAGGCCAGGGCCAGGCCAGGCCAGGCCAGGCCAGGCCAGGGCCAGGCCAGGCCAGGCCAGGCCAGGCCAGGCCAGGCCAGGCCAGGCCAGGGCCAGGCCAGGCCAGGCCAGGCCAGGCCAGGCCAGGCCAGGCCAGGGCCAGGGCCAGGGCCAGGCCAGGCCAGGCCAGGGCCAGGGCCAGGGCCAGGGCCAGGGCCAGGGCCAGGCCAGGGCCAGGCCAGGCCAGGCCAGGCCAGGCCAGGCCAGGCCAGGCCAGGCCAGGCCAGGCCAGGCCAGGCCAGGCCAGGCCAGGCCAGGCCAGGCCAGGCCAGGCCAGGGCCAGGCCAGGGCCAGGGCCAGGCCAGGCCAGGCCAGGCCAGGCCAGGGCCAGGCCAGGCCAGGCCAGGCCAGGGCCAGGGCCAGGCCAGGCCAGGGCCAGGCCAGGCCAGGGCCAGGCCAGGCCAGGCCAGGCCAGGGCCAGGCCAGGCCAGGGCCAGGCCAGGCCAGGGCCAGGCCAGGCCAGGCCAGGCCAGGCCAGGCCAGGCCAGGCCAGGGCCAGGCCAGGCCAGGCCAGGCCAGGGCCAGGCCAGGCCAGGCCAGGCCAGGCCAGGCCAGGCCAGGGCCAGGCCAGGCCAGGCCAGGCCAGGCCAGGCCAGGCCAGGCCAGGCCAGGCCAGGCCAGGCCAGGGCCAGGGCCAGGGCCAGGGCCAGGGCCAGGGCCAGGCCAGGGCCAGGCCAGGCCAGGCCAGGCCAGGCCAGGCCAGGCCAGGGCCAGGGCCAGGGCCAGGGCCAGGGCCAGGGCCAGGGCCAGGGCCAGGCCAGGGCCAGGCCAGGCCAGGCCAGGCCAGGCCAGGGCCAGGCCAGGCCAGGGCCAGGCCAGGCCAGGCCAGGCCAGGCCAGGCCAGGCCAGGCCAGGGCCAGGCCAGGCCAGGCCAGGCCAGGCCAGGGCCAGGCCAGGCCAGGCCAGGCCAGGCCAGGCCAGGCCAGGCCAGGCCAGGCCAGGCCAGGCCAGGGCCAGGCCAGGCCAGGCCAGGCCAGGCCAGGCCAGGCCAGGCCAGGCCAGGGCCAGGCCAGGCCAGGCCAGGCCAGGCCAGGGCCAGGCCAGGCCAGGCCAGGCCAGGCCAGGCCAGGCCAGGGCCAGGCCAGGCCAGGCCAGGCCAGGCCAGGCCAGGCCAGGCCAGGCCAGGCCAGGGCCAGGCCAGGCCAGGCCAGGCCAGGCCAGGCCAGGCCAGGCCAGGGCCAGGCCAGGCCAGGGCCAGGCCAGGCCAGGCCAGGCCAGGCCAGGCCAGGCCAGGCCAGGCCAGGCCAGGCCAGGCCAGGCCAGGCCAGGCCAGGCCAGGCCAGGCCAGGCCAGGCCAGGCCAGGCCAGGGCCAGGCCAGGCCAGGCCAGGCCAGGGCCAGGCCAGGCCAGGCCAGGCCAGGGCCAGGCCAGGCCAGGCCAGGCCAGGGCCAGGCCAGGCCAGGCCAGGCCAGGCCAGGGCCAGGCCAGGGCCAGGCCAGGGCCAGGCCAGGCCAGGCCAGGCCAGGCCAGGCCAGGCCAGGCCAGGGCCAGGCCAGGCCAGGCCAGGCCAGGGCCAGGGCCAGGGCCAGGGCCAGGGCCAGGGCCAGGGCCAGGGCCAGGGCCAGGGCCAGGCCAGGGCCAGGCCAGGCCAGGCCAGGCCAGGCCAGGCCAGGCCAGGCCAGGCCAGGCCAGGCCAGGCCAGGCCAGGGCCAGGCCAGGCCAGGGCCAGGCCAGGCCAGGCCAGGCCAGGCCAGGGCCAGGCCAGGCCAGGCCAGGCCAGGGCCAGGGCCAGGCCAGGCCAGGCCAGGCCAGGCCAGGGCCAGGCCAGGGCCAGGCCAGGGCCAGGGCCAGGCCAGGGCCAGGCCAGGCCAGGGCCAGGGCCAGGCCAGGCCAGGCCAGGCCAGGCCAGGGCCAGGCCAGGCCAGGCCAGGCCAGGCCAGGGCCAGGCCAGGCCAGGCCAGGCCAGGCCAGGCCAGGCCAGGCCAGGCCAGGCCAGGGCCAGGGCCAGGCCAGGCCAGGCCAGGCCAGGGCCAGGGCCAGGGCCAGGCCAGGCCAGGCCAGGCCAGGCCAGGCCAGGCCAGGCCAGGCCAGGCCAGGCCAGGCCAGGCCAGGCCAGGCCAGGGCCAGGCCAGGCCAGGCCAGGCCAGGCCAGGCCAGGCCAGGGCCAGGCCAGGCCAGGCCAGGCCAGGCCAGGCCAGGCCAGGCCAGGGCCAGGCCAGGCCAGGCCAGGCCAGGCCAGGCCAGGCCAGGCCAGGCCAGGCCAGGCCAGGCCAGGCCAGGCCAGGCCAGGCCAGGCCAGGGCCAGGCCAGGCCAGGCCAGGCCAGGCCAGGCCAGGCCAGGCCAGGCCAGGCCAGGGCCAGGCCAGGCCAGGCCAGGCCAGGCCAGGCCAGGCCAGGGCCAGGGCCAGGGCCAGGCCAGGCCAGGGCCAGGCCAGGCCAGGCCAGGCCAGGCCAGGCCAGGCCAGGGCCAGGCCAGGCCAGGCCAGGCCAGGCCAGGCCAGGCCAGGCCAGGGCCAGGCCAGGCCAGGCCAGGCCAGGGCCAGGGCCAGGCCAGGCCAGGGCCAGGCCAGGCCAGGCCAGGCCAGGCCAGGGCCAGGCCAGGCCAGGCCAGGCCAGGCCAGGCCAGGCCAGGCCAGGGCCAGGCCAGGCCAGGCCAGGCCAGGCCAGGCCAGGCCAGGCCAGGCCAGGGCCAGGCCAGGCCAGGGCCAGGCCAGGCCAGGCCAGGCCAGGCCAGGCCAGGCCAGGCCAGGCCAGGCCAGGCCAGGCCAGGGCCAGGCCAGGGCCAGGGCCAGGCCAGGCCAGGCCAGGCCAGGCCAGGGCCAGGCCAGGGCCAGGGCCAGGCCAGGCCAGGCCAGGCCAGGGCCAGGCCAGGCCAGGCCAGGCCAGGCCAGGGCCAGGGCCAGGGCCAGGCCAGGCCAGGCCAGGCCAGGCCAGGCCAGGCCAGGCCAGGCCAGGCCAGGCCAGGCCAGGCCAGGCCAGGGCCAGGCCAGGCCAGGGCCAGGGCCAGGCCAGGCCAGGCCAGGCCAGGCCAGGCCAGGCCAGGCCAGGCCAGGCCAGGCCAGGCCAGGCCAGGCCAGGCCAGGCCAGGCCAGGCCAGGGCCAGGCCAGGCCAGGCCAGGCCAGGCCAGGGCCAGGCCAGGCCAGGCCAGGCCAGGCCAGGGCCAGGCCAGGCCAGGCCAGGCCAGGCCAGGGCCAGGCCAGGCCAGGCCAGGCCAGGCCAGGCCAGGCCAGGCCAGGGCCAGGCCAGGCCAGGCCAGGCCAGGGCCAGGCCAGGCCAGGCCAGGCCAGGCCAGGCCAGGCCAGGCCAGGCCAGGCCAGGCCAGGCCAGGCCAGGCCAGGCCAGGGCCAGGCCAGGCCAGGCCAGGCCAGGGCCAGGCCAGGCCAGGCCAGGCCAGGCCAGGCCAGGCCAGGCCAGGCCAGGCTTAGGCCAGGCCAGGGCCAGGGCCAGGGCCAGGGCCAGGCCAGGCCAGGCACAGCCAGGGCCAGCCAGGCCAGGGCCAGGCCAGGGCCAGGCCAGGCCAGGCCAGGCCAGGCCAGGGCCAGGCCAGGGCCAGGCCAGG
>BSDF01000116.1:0-56440 GCA_027925045.1 Hypotaenidia okinawae | reverse complement strand
TATCAGTGCCTGGGTAAGTATTATTAGGAGGCTTCCCAGGAAGAGGAAAGTCCTTAGCCCCAGGGTGAGAGGGTCTGTTTGTGGGCTACCATGGGCGGTATCAGGCCAGCTATATTTTTCAGAGTCGACTTCCTGCGTTTGCGAGCTAGCCCTGGAGGTTCGGCCTGTTTTTTCAATGGAAGGCTGCTCTGGCAGAGACCAATGCCTGGGGAAGTAGCATTAGGAGGGTTCCCCGGAAGAGGAAAGTCCTTAGACCCAGGGTGAGAGGGTCTGCTTGTGGTGTGCCATGGGCGGTATCAGGCCAGCTATATTTTTCAGAGTCGACATCGTGCGTTTGGGATGTAGCCCTGGAGGTTCGGCCTGTTTTTTCAATGGAAGGCTGCTCTGGCAGAGAACAATGCCTGGGGAAGTAGTATTAGGAGGGTTCCCTGGAAGAGGAAAGTCCTTATCCCCAGGGTGAGAGGGGCTGCTTGTGGTCTGCCATGGGCGGTATCAGGCCAGCTATATCTTTCAGAGTCGACTTCCTGCGTTTGGGATGTAGCCCTGGACGTTCTGCCTGTATTTTCAATGGAAGGCTGCTCTGGCTGAGACCAATGCCTGAGGAAGTAGTATTATTAAGGAGGTTCCCCGGAATAGGAAAGTCCTTAGCCCCAGGGTGAGAGGGTCTGCTTGTGGGCTACCATGGGCGGTATCAGGCCAGCTATATTTTTCAGAGTCTACTTCCTGCGTTTGGGATGTAGCCCTGGAGGTTCGGCCTGTTTTTTCAATGGAAGGCTGCTCTGGCTGAGACCAATGCCTGGGGAAGTAGTTTTAGGAGGGTTCCCCGGAAGAGGAAAGTCCTTAGCCCCAGAGTGAGAGGGTCTGTTTGTGGGCTACCATGGGCGGTATCAGGCCATGTATAATTTTCAGAGTCGACTTCCTGCGTTTGGGAACTAGTCCTGGACGTTCGACCTGTTTTTAAAATGGAAGGCTGCTCTGGCTGAGACCAATGCCTGGGGATGTAGTATTAGGAGGGTTCCCCGGAAGAGGAAAGTCCTTATCCCCAGGGTGAGAGGGTCTGCTTGTGGGCTGCCATGGGCGGTACCAGGCCAGCTATATTTTTCAGAGTCGACTTTGCGCGTTTGGGAGGTAGCCCTGGACGTTCGGGCTGTTTTTTCAATGGAAGGCTGCTCTGGCCGAGACTAATTCCCGGGGAAGTAGTATTAGGAGGGTTCCCCGGAAGAGGAAAGTCCTTAGCCCCAGGGCGAGAGGGTCTGCTTGTGGGCCGCCATGGGCGGTATCAGGCCAGCTATATCTTTCAGACTCGACTTTCTGCGTTTGGGAGCTAGTCCTGGACGTTCGACCTGTTTTTTCAATAGAAGTCTGCTCTGCCGAGACGAGTCCTTTGACAAGTAGTATTAGGAGGGTTCCCCGGAAGAGGAAATTCGTTAGCCCAAGGGTGAGAGGGGCTGCTTGTGGGCTGCCATGGGCGGTATCAGGCCAGCTATATCTTTCAGACTCGACTTCCTGCGTTTGGGATCTAGCCCTGGACGTTCGGCCTGTATTTCCAAAGGAAGGCTGCTCTGTCCGAGACCAATGCCTGGGGAAGTAGTATTAGGAGGGTTCCCCGGAAGAGGAAATTCGTTAGCCCAAGGGTGAGAGGGGCTGCTTGTGGGCTGCCATGGGCGGTATCAGGCCAGCTATATTCTTTTGTCTCGACTTCCTGTGTTTGGGAGCTAGTCCTGGACGTTTGGCCTGTTTTTCCAATGGAAGGCTGCTCTGGCCGAGTCCAATGCCTGGGGAAGTAGTATTAGGAGGTTTCCCCGGAAGAGGAACGTCCTTAGCCCCAGGATGAGAGGGGCTGCTTGTGGGCTGCCATGGGCGGTATCAGGCCAGCTATATTTTTCAGACTCGGCTTCCTGCGTTTGGGAGCTAGTCCTGGACGTTCGGCCTGTTTCTTCCATGGAAGGCTGCTCTGGCCTAGATTAATTTTTTGGTAGGGAAGTAGTATTAGGAGGGTTCGCTGGAAGAGGAAAGTCCTTAGCCCCAGGGTGAGAGGGGCTGCTTGTGGTGTGCCATGGGCGGTATCAGGCCAGCTATATTTTTCAGAGTCAACTTCCTGCGTTTGGGAGCTAGCCCTGGATGTTCTGCCTGTTTTTTCAATGGAAGGCTGCTCTGGCTGAGACTAATACCTGGGGAAGTAGTATTAGGAGGGTTCCCCGGAAGAGGAAATTCTTTAGCCCCAGGGTGAGAGGGGCTGTTTGTGGGCTACCATGGGTGGTATCAGGCCAGCTATATTTTTCAGAGTCGACTTCCTGCGTTTGGGAGCTAGTCCTGGACTTTCGGCCTGTATTTCCAAAGGAAGGCTGCTCTGGCCGAGACTAATGCCTGGGGAAGTAGTATTAGGAGGGTTCCCCGGAAGAGTAAAGTCCTTAGCTCCAGGGTGAGAGGGGCTGCTTGTGGGCTGCCTTGGGCGGTATCAGGGCATCCATATTTTTCAGACTCGACTTCCTGCGTTTTGGATCTAGCCCTGGAAGTTCGGCCTGTATTTTCAATGGAAGGCTGCTCTGGCTGAGACCAATGCCTGGGGAAGTAGTATTAGGAGGGTTCCCCGGAAGAGGAAAGTCCTTAGCCCCAGGGTGAGAGGGTCTGCTTGTGGGCCGCCATGGGCGGTATCAGGCCAGCTATATCTTTCACACTCGACTTTCTTTGTTTGAGAGCTAGTTTTGGACGTTCGGCCTGTTGTTTCAATGGAAGGCTGCTCTGGCCCAGACCAATGCCTGGGGAAGTAGTATTAGGAGGGTTCCCCGTAAGAGGAACGTCCTTAGACCCAGGGTGAGAGGGGCGCCTTGTGATCTGCCATGGGCGGTATCAGGCCAGCTATATCTTTCAGACTCGACTTTCTGTGTTTGGGAGGTAGCCCTGGAGGTTCGGCCTGTATTTTCAAAGGAAGGCTGCTCTGTCCGAGACCAATGCCTGGGGAAGTAGTATTAGGAGGGTTCCACAGAAGAGGAAAGTCCTTAGCCCCAGGGTGAGAGGGGCTGCTTGTGGGCTGCCATGGGCGGTATCAGGCCAGCTATATTTTTCAGAGTCGACTTCCTGCGTTTGGGAGGTAGCCCTGGACGTTCTGCCTGTTTTTAAAATGGAAGGCTGCTCTGGCTGAGACCAGTGCCTGGGGAAGTATTATTAGGAGGTTTCCCTGGAAGAGGAAAGTCCATAGCCCCAGGGTGAGAGGGTCTGCTTGTGGTGTGCCATGGGCGGTATCAGGCCAGCTATATTTTTCAGAGTCGATTTCCTGCGTTTGGGAGGTAGCCCTGGACGTTCGGCCTGTATTTTCAATGGAAGGCTGCTCTGGCTGAGACCAATGCCTGGGTAAGTAGTATTAGGAGGGTTCCCCGGAAGAGGAAATTCGTTAGCCCAAGGGTGAGAGGGGCTGCTTGTGGTGTGCCATGGGCGGTATCAGGCCAGCTATATTTTTCAGAGTCGATTTCCTGCGTTTGGGAGGTAGCCCTGGACGTTCCGCCTGTTTTTTCAATGGAAGGCTTCTCTGGCTGAGACCAATGCCTGGGTAAGTAGTATTAGGAGGTTTCCCCGGAAGAGGAAACTCCTTAGCCCCAGTGTGAGAGGGGCTGTTTGTGGGCTACCATGGGCGGTATCAGGCCAGCTATATTTTTCAGAGTCGACTTCCTGCGTTTGGCAACTAGTCCTGGACGTTCGGCCTGTTTTTTCAATGGAAGGCTGCTCTGGCTGAGACCAATGCCTGGGGAAGTAGTATTAGGAGGGTTCCCCGGAAGAGGAACGTCCTTAGCCCCAGGGTGAGAGGGGCTGCTTGTGGTCTGCCATGGGCGGTATCAGGCCAGCTATATTTTTCAGAGTCGACTTCCTGCGTTTGGGATCTTGCCCTGGACGTTCGGCCTGTATTTCCAAAGGAAGGCTGCTCTGGCCAAGACCAATGCCTGGGGAAGTAGTATTAGGAGGCTTCCCCGGAAGAGGAAAGTCCTTAGCCCCAGGATGAGAGGGTCTGCTTGTGGTGTGCCATGGGTGGTATCAGGCCAGCTATATTTTTCAGAGTCGACTTCCTGCGTTTGGGATGTAGCCCTGGAGGTTCGGCCTGTTTTTTCAATGGAAGGCTGCTCTGGCTGAGACCAATGCCTGGGGAAGTAGTATTAGGAGGGTTCCCCGGAATAGGAAAGTCTTTAGCCCCAGGGTGAGAGGGTCTGCCTGTGGTGTGCCATGGGCGGTATCAGGCCAGGTATATTTTTCAGAGTCGACTTCCTGCGTTTGGGATCTAGCCCTGGACTTTCTGCCTGAATTTTCAATGGAAGTCTGCTCCGGCTGAGACCAATGCCTAGGGAAGTAGTTTTAGGAGGTTTCCCCGGAAGAGGAAAGTCCTTAGCCCCAGGGTGAGAGGGTCTGCTTGTGGGCCGCCATGGGCGGTATCAGGCCAGCTATATCTTTCACACTCGACTTTCTTTGTTTGAGAGCTAGTTTTGGACGTTCGGCCTGTTGTTCCAATGGAAGGCTTCTCTGGCCCAGACCAATGCCTGGGGAAGTAGTATTAGGAGGGTTCCCCGTAAGAGGAACGTCCTTAGACCCAGGGTGAGAGGGGCGCCTTGTGATCTGCCATGGGCGGTATCAGGCCAGCTATATCTTTCAGACTCGACTTTCTGTGTTTGGGAGCTAGTCCTGGACTTTCTGCCTGTTTTTTCAATGGAAGGCTGCTCTGGCTGAGACCAATGCCTGGGGAAGTAGTATTAGGAGGGTTCCCCCGAAGAGGAAAGTCCTTAGCCCCAGGGTGAGAGGGTCTGCTTATGGGCTGCCATGGGCAGTATCAGGCCAGCTATATTTTTCAGAGTCGAATTTCTGCATTTGGGAGGCAGCCCTGGAAGTTCGGCCTGTTTTTTCAATGGAAGGCTGCTCTGGCTGAGACCAATGCCTTGGGAAGTAGCATTAGGAGGGTTCCCCGGAAGAGGAAAGTCCTTAACCCCAGGGTGAGAGGGGCTGCTTGTGGGCTGCCATGGGCGGTATCAGGCCAGCTATATTTTTCAGAGTCGACTTCCTGCATTTGGGAGGTAGCCCTGGAGGTTCGGCCTGTTTTGTCTAAGGAAGGCTGCTCTGGCTGAGACCAATACCTGGGGAAGTAGTATTAGGAGGGTTCCCCAGAAGAGGAAAGTCCTTAGCCCCAGGGTGAGAGGGGCTGATTGTGGGCTGCCATGGGCGGTATCAGGCCAGCTATATTTTTCAGAGTCGACTTCCTGCGCTTGGGAGTTAGCCCTGGATGTTGTGCCTGTTTTTTCAATGGAAGGCTGCTCTGGCTGAGACCAGTGCCTGGGGAAGTATTATTAGGAGGGTTCCCTGGAAGAGGAAAGTCCTTAGCCCCAGGGTGAGAGGGGCTGCTTGTGTTGTGCCATGGGCGGTATCAGGCCAGCTATATTTTTTAGAGTCGACTTCCTTGGTTTTGGATGTAGCCCTGGAGGTTCGGCCTGTTTTTTCAATGGAAGGCTGCTCTGGCTGAGACCAATGCCTGGGGAAGTAGTATTAGGAGGGTTCCCCAGAAGAGGAAAGTCCTTAGCCCCAGGGTGAGAGGGTCTGCTTGTGGTCTGCCATGGGCCGTATCAGGCCAGCTATATCTTTCAGACTCGACTTCCTGCATTTGGGAGGTAGCCCTGGAGGTTCGGCCTGTTTTGTCAATGGAAGGCTGCTCTGGCCGATATCAGTGCCTGGGTAAGTATTATTAGGAGGCTTCCCCGGAAGAGGAATGTCCTTAGCCCCAGTGTGAGAGGGGCTGTTTGTGGGCTACCATGGGCGGTATCAGGCCAGCTATATTTTTCAGAGTCAACTTCCTGCGTTTGCGAGCTAGCCCTGGAGGTTCGGCCTGTATTTTCAAAGGAAGGCTGCTGTGGCTGAGACCAATGCCTGGGGAAGTAGTATTAGGTGGGTTCCCTGGAAGAGGAAAGTCCTTAGCCCCAGGGTGAGAGGGTCTGCCTGTGGTGTGCTATGGGCGCTATCAGGCCCGCTATATTCTTCAGACTCGGCTTCCTGCGTTTGGGATGTAGCCCTGGAGGTTCGGCCTGTTTTTTCAATGGAAGGCTGCTCTGGCAGAGACCAATGCCTGGGGAAGTAGTATTAGGAGGGTTCCCGGAAGAGGAACGTCCTTAGCCCCAGGGTGAGAGGGTGTGCTTGTGGTGTGCCATGGGCGGTATCAGGCCAGCTATATTTTTCAGAGTCGACTTCCTGCGTTTGGAAGGTAGCCCTTTAGGTTTGGCCTGTTTTTTCAATGGAAGGCTGCTCTGGCAGAGACCAATGCCTGGGGAAGTAGTATTAGGAGGTTTCCCCGGAAGAGGAAACTCCTTAGCCCCAGTGTGAGAGGGGCTGTTTGTGGGCTACCATGGGCGGTATCAGGCCAGCTATATTTTTCAGAGTCGACTTCCTGCGTTTGGCAACAAGTCGTGGACGTTCGGCCTGTATTTCCAAAGGAAGGCTGCTCTGGCTGAGTCCAATGCCTGGGGAAGTAGTATTAGGAGTGTTCCCCGGAAGAACAAAGTCCTTAGCCCCAGGGTGAGAGGGTCTGCTTGTGGTGTGCCATGGGCGGTATCAGGCCAGCTATATTTTTCAGAGTCGACTTCCTGCGTTTGGGATCTTGCCCTGGACGTTCGGCCTGTATTTTCAATGGAAGGCTGCTCTGGCTGAGACCAATGCCTGGGGAAGTAGTATTAGGAGGGTTCCCCGGAAGAGGAAAGTCCTTAGCCCCAGGGTGAGAGGGTCTGTTTGTGGGCTGCCATGGGCGGTATCAGGCCAGCTATATTTTTCGGAGTCGAATTCCTGCGTTTTGAAGGTAGCCCTGGATGTTCGGCCTGTTTTGTCAATGGAAGGCTGCTCTGGCTGAGACCAATGCCTGGGGAAGTAGTATTAGGAGGGTTCCCCGGAAGAGGAAATTCCTTAGCCCCAAGGTGAGAGGGGCTGCTTGTGGGCTGCCATGGTCTGTATCAGGCCAGCTATATTTTTCAGACTCGGCTTCCTGCGTTTGGGAGGTAGCCCTGGAGGTTCGGCCTGTTTTGTCAATGGAAGGCTTCTCTGGCTGAGACCAATGCCTGGGGAAGTATTACTAGGAGGGTTCCCCGGAAGAGGAAAGTCCTTAGCCCCAGGGTGAGAGGGTCTGCTTGTGTGTTGCCATGGGCGGTATCAGGCCAGCTATATTTTTCAGACTCGACTTTCTGCGTTTGGGAGGTAGCCCTGGAGGTTCGGCCTGTTTTGTCAATGGAAGGCTGCTCTGGCTGAGACCAATGCTTGGGGAAGTATTATTAGGACGTTTCCCCGGAAGAACAAAGTCCTTATCCCCAGTGTGAGAGGGGGTGTTTGTGGGCTACCATGGGCGGTATCAGGCCAGCTATATTTTTCAGAGTCGGCTTCCTGCGTTTGGGAGGTAGTCCTGGAAGTTCGGCGTGTATATCCAAAGGAAGGCTGCTCTGGCTGAGTCCAATGCCTGGGGAAGTAGTATTAGGAGGGTTCCCCGGAAGAGGAAAGTCCTTAGCCCCAGGGTGAGAGGGTCTGCTTGTGGTGTGCCATGGACGGTATCAGGCCAGCTATATTTATCAGAGTCGAATTCCTGCGTTATGGACGTAGCCCTGGACGTTGTGCCTGTATTTTCAAAGGAAGGCTGCTCTGGCTGAGACTAATACCTGGGGAAGTAGTATTAGGAGGGTTCCCCGGAAGAGTAAAGTCCTTAGCTCCAGGGTGAGAGGGGCTGCTTATGGGCTGCCATGGGCGGTATCAGGCCATCTATATTTTTCAGAGTCGACTTCCTGCGTTTTATATCTAGCCCTGGAAGTTCGGCCTGTATTTTCAATGGAAGGCTGCTCTGGCTGAGACCAATGCCTGGGGAAGTAGTATTAGGAGGGTATCTCGGAAGAGGAAAGTCCTTAGCCCCAGGGTGAGAGGGTCTGCTTGTGGGCCGCCATGGGCGGTATCAGGCCAGCTATATCTTTCACACTCGACTTTCTTTGTTTGAGAGCTAGTTTTGGACGTTCGGCCTGTTGTTCCAATGGAAGGCTTCTCTGGCCCAGACCAATGCCTGGGGAAGTAGTATTAGGAGGGTTCCCCGTAAGAGGAACGTCCTTAGACCCAGGGTGAGAGGGGCGCCTTGTGATCTGCCATGGGCGGTATCAGGCCAGCTATATCTTTCAGACTCGACTTTCTGTGTTTGGGAGCTAGCCCTGGACGTTCGGCCTGTATTTACAAAGGAAGGCTGCTCTGTCCGAGACCAATGCCTGGGGAAGTAGTATTAGGAGGCTTCCCCGGAAGAGGAACGTCCTTATCCCCAGAGTGAGAGGTGCTGCTTGTGGTCTGCCATGGGCGTTATCAGGCCAGCTATATTTTTCACAGTCGACTTCCTGCGTTTGGGAGCTAGCCCTGGACGTTCGGCCTGTTTTTTCAATGGAAGGCTGCTCTGGCCGATATCAGTGCCTGGGTAAGTATTATTAGGAGGCTTCCCCGGAAGAGGAAAGTCCTTAGCCCCAGGGTGAGAGGGTCTGTTTGTGGACTACCATGGGCGGTATCAGGATAGCTATATTTTTCAGAGTCGACTTCCTGCGTTTGGGATCTTGCCCTGGACGTTCGGCCTATATTTTCAAAGGAAGGCTGCTCTGGCTGAGACCAATGCCTGTGGAAGTAGTATTAGGAGGGTTCCCCGGAAGAGGAAATTCCTTAGACCCAGGGTGAGAGGGGCTGCTTGTGGTGTGCAATGGGCGGTATCAGGCCAGCTATATTTTTCAGAGTCGACTTCCCGCGCTTGGGATGTAGCCCTGGACCTTCGGCCTGTTTTTTCAATGGAAGGCTGCTCTGGCTGAGACCAATGCCTGGGGAAGTAGTATTAGGAGGGTTCCCCGGAAGAGGAAAGTCCTTAGCCCCAGAGTGAGAGGGGCTGCTTGTGGGCTGCCATGGGTGGTATCAGGCCAGCTATATTTTTCAGAGTCGACTTCCTGCGTTTGGGAACTAGTCCTGGACGTTCGACCTGTTTTTAAAATGGAAGGCTGCTCTGGCTGAGACCAATGCCTGTGGAAGTAGTATTAGGAGGTTTCCCCGGAAGAGGGAAGTCCTTAGCCCCAGAGTGAGAGGGGCTCTTTGTTGGCTACCATGGGCGGTATCAGGCCAGCTATATTTTTCAGAGTCGACTTCCTGCGTTTGGGAGGTAGCCCTGGAGGTTCGGGCTGTTTTTTCAATGGAAGTCTGCTCTGGCTGAGACCAATGCCTGGGGAAGTAGTATTATTAGGGGGGTTCCCGGGAAGAGGAAAGTCCTTAGCCCCAGCGTGAGAGGGTCTATTTGTGTGCTACCATGGGCGGTATCAGGCCAGCTATATTTTTCACAGTCGACTTCCTGCGTTTGGGAGGTAGCCCTGGACGTTCGGCCTGTTTTTTCAATGGAAGGCTGCTCTGGCTGAGACCAATGCCTGTGGAAGTAGTATTAGGAGGTTTCCCCGGAAGAGGGAAGTCCTTATCCCCAGAGTGAGAGGGTCTGTTTGTGGGCTACCATGGGCGGTATCAGGCCATCTATAGTTTTCAGAGTCGACTTCCTGCGTTTGGGAACTAGTCCTGGACGTTCGACCTGTTTTTAAAATGGAAGGCTGCTCTGGCTGAGACCAATGCCTGGGGAAGTAGTATTAGGAGGGTTCCCCGGAAGAGGAAAGTCCTTAGCCCCAGGGTGAGACGGCCTGTTTGTGGGCTACCATGGGCAGTATCAGGCCATCTATATTTTTCAGAGTCTACTTCCTGCGTTTGGCAACTAGTCCTGTACGATCGGCCTGTATTTCCAAAGGAAGGCTGCTCTGGCCGAGTCCAATGCCTGGGGAAGTAGTATTAGGAAGGTTCCCCGGATGAGGAAAGTCCTTAGCCCCAGGGTGAGAGGGGCTGCTTGTGGTGTGCCATGGGCGGTATCAGGCCATCTATATTTTTCAGAGTCGACTTCCTGCGTTTGGGATCTAGCCCTGGAGGTTCGGCCTGTTTTTTCAATGGAAGGCTGCTCTGGCCGAGACCAATGCCTGGGGAAGTAGTATTAGGAGGGTTCCCCGAAAGAGGAAATTCGTTAGCCCCAGGGTGAGAGGGTCTGCTTGTGGTGTGCCATGGGCGGTATCAGGCCAGCTATATTTTTCAGACTCGGCTTCCTGCGTTTGGGAGGTAGCCCTGGAGGTTCGGCCTGTTTTGTCAATGGAAGGCTGTTCTGGCCGAGACCAATGCCTGGGTAAGTATTATTAGGACGTTTCCCCGGAAGAGGAAAGTCCTTAGCCCCAGAGTGAGAGGGGCTGTTTGTGGGCTACCATGGACGGTATCAGGCCAGTTATATTTTTCAGAGTCGGCTTCCTGCGTTTGGGAGGTAGTCCTGGACGTTCGGCCTGTATATCCAAAGGAAGTCTGCTCTGGCCGAGTCCAATGCCTGGGGAAGTAGTATTATTAGGGGGTTCCCCGGAAGAGGAAAGTCCTTAGCCCAAGGGTGAGAGGGTCTGCTTGTGGTATGCCATGGTCGGTATCAGGCCAGCTATATCTTTCAGACTCGACTTCCTGCATTTGGGAGGTAGCCCTGGACGTTCTGCCTGTTTTGTCAATGGAAGGCTGCTCTGGCCGATATCAGTGCCTGGGTAAGTATTATTAGGAGGCTTCCCCGGAAGAGGAAAGTCCTTAGCCCCAGGGTGAGAGGGTCTGTTTGTGGGCTACCATGGGTGGTATCAGGCCAGCTATATTTTTCAGAGTCGACTTCCTGCGTTTGCGAGCTAGCCCTGGAGGTTCGGCCTGTTTTTTCAATGGAAGGCTGCTCTGGCTGAGACCAATGCCTGGGGAAGTAGTATTAGGAGGGTTCCCCGGAAGAGGAAAGTCCTTAGCCCCAGGGTGAGAGGGTCTGTTTGTGGGCTGCCATGGGCGGTATCAGGCCAGCTATATTCTTCAGACTCGACTTCCTGCGTTTGGGAGGTAGCCCTGGACGTTCTGCCTGTATTTTTAAAGGAAGGCTGCTCTGGCTGAGACCAATGCCTGGGGAAGTATTATTAGGAGGGTTCCCCGGAAGAGGAACGTCCTTAGCCCCAGGGTGAGAGGGGCTGCTTGTGGGCTGCCATGGGGGGTATCAGGCCAGCTATATTTTTCAGAGTCGACTTCCTGCGTTTGGCAACTAGTCCTGGACGTTCGGCCTGTATTTCCAAAGGAAGGCTGCTCTGGCCAAGACCAATGCCTGGGGAAGTAGTATTAGGAGGGTTCCCCGGAAGAGGAAAGTCCTTAGACCCAGGGTGAGAGGGTCTGTTTGTGGGCTACCATGGGTGGTATCAGGCCAGCTATATTTTTCAGAGTCGACTTCCTGCGTTTGGGAGGTAGCCCTGGAGGTTCGGCCTGTTTTGTCTAAGGAAGGCTGCTCTGGCTGAGACCAATACCTGGGGAAGTAGTATTAGGAGGTTTCCCCAGAAGAGGAAAGTCCTTAGCCCCAGGGTGAGAGGGGCTGCTTGTGGACTGCCATGGGCGGTATCAGGCCAGCTATATTTTTCAGAGTCGACTTCCTGCGTTTGGGATGTAGCCGTGGACGTTCTGCCTGGTTTTAAAATGGAAGGCTGCTCTGGCTGAGACCAGTGCCTGGGGAAGTAGTATTAGGAGGGTTCGCTGGAAGAGGAAAGTCCTTAGCCCCAGAGTGAGAGGGGCTGCTTGTGGGCTGCCATGGGCCGTATCAGGCCAGCTATATTTTTCAGAGTCGATTTCCTGCGTTTGGGAGGTAGCCCTGGAGGTTCGGGCTGTTTTTTCAATGGAAGGCTGCTCTGGCTGAGTCCAATGCCTGGGGAAGTAGTATTAGGAGGGTTCCCCGGAAGAGGAACGTCCTTAGCCCCAGGGTGAGAGGGGCTGCTTGTGCGCTGCCATGGGCGGTATCAGGCCAGCTATATTTTTCAGAGTCGAATTCCTGCGTTTGGGAGGTAGCCCTGGACGTTCGGCTTGTTTTGTCAATGGAAGGCTGCTCTGGACGAGACCAGTGCCTTGGGAAGTAGCATTAGGAGGGTTCCCCGGAAGAGGAAAGTCCTTAGCCCCAGGGTGAGAGGGGCTGCTTGTGGTGTGCCATGGGCGGTATCAGGCCAGCTATATTTTTCAGAGTCGACTTCCTGCGTTTGGGAGATAGTCCTGGACCTTCGGCCTGTTTTTTCAATGGAAGGCTGCTCTGGCTGAGACCAATGCCTGGGGAAGTAGTATTATGAGGGTTCCCCGGAAGAGGAAAGTCCTTAGCCCCAGGGTGAGAGGGTCTGCTTATGGGCTGCCATGGGCGGTATCAGGCCAGCTATATTTTTCACAGTCGAATTTCTGCGTTTGGGAGGTAGCCCTGGACGTTCGGCCTGTTTTTTCAATGGAAGGCTGCTCTGGCTGATACTAATGCCTTGGGAAGTAGCATTAGGAGGGTTCCCCGGAAGAGCAAAGTCCTTAGCCCCAGGGTGAGAGGGGCTGCTTGTGGTGTGCCATGGGCGGTATCAGGCCAGCTATATTTTTCAGAGTCTACTTCCTGCGTTTGGGAACTAGTCCTGGACGTTCGACCTGTTTTTAAAATGGAAGGCTGCTCTGGCTGAGACCAATGCCTGGGGAAGTAGTATTAGGAGGTTTCCCCGGAAGAGGAAAGTCCTTAGCCCCAGAGTGAGAGGGTCTGTTTGTGGGCTACCATGGGCGGTATCAGGCCAGCTATATTTTTCAGAGTCGACTTCCTTGGTTTTGGATGTAGCCCTGGAGGTTCGGCCTGTTTTTTCAATGGAAGGCTGCTCTGGCTGAGACCAATGCCTGGGGAAGTAGTATTAGGAGGGTTCCCCAGAAGAGGAAAGTCCTTAGCCCCAGGGTGAGAGGGTCTGCTTGTGGTCTGCCATGGGCGGTATCAGGCCAGCTATATTTTTCAGACTCGACTTCCTGCATTTGGGAGGTAGCCCTGGATGTTCGGCCTGTTTTGTCAATGGAAGGCTGCTCTGGCCGATATCAGTGCCTGGGTAAGTATTATTAGGAGGCTTCCCCGGAAGAGGAATGTCCTTAGCCCCAGGGTGAGAGGGTCTGTTTGTGGGCTACCATGGGCGGTATCAGGCCAGCTATATTTTTCAGAGTCGACTTCCTGCGTTTGGGAGGTAGCCCTGGAGGTTCGGCCTGTATTTTCAAAGGAAGGCTGCTGTGGCTGAGACCAATGCCTGGGGAAATAGTATTAGGAGGGTTCCCCGGAAGAGGAAATTCGTTAGCCCCAGTGTGAGAGGGTCTGCTTGTGGTGTGCCATGGGCGGTATCAGGCCAGCTATATTTTTCAGAGTCGACTTCCTGCGTTTGCATCTAGCCCTGGCCGTTCGGCCTGTTTTTTCAATGGAAGTCTGCTCTGGCTGAGAGCAATGCCTGGGGAAGTAGTATTAGGAGGGTTCCCCGGAAGAGGAAAGTCCTTAGCCTCAGAGTGAGAGGGGCTGTTTCTGGGCTGCCATGGGCGGTATCAGGCCAGCTATATTTTTCAGAGTCGACTTCCTGCGTTTGGGATGTAGCCCTGGACGTTCTGCCTGTTTTTAAAATGGAAGGCTGCTCTGGCTGAGACCAATGCCTGGGGAAGTAGTATTAGGAGGGTTCCCCGGAAGAGGAAAGTCCTTAGCCCTAGAGTGAGAGGGTCTGCTTGTGGGATGCCATGGGCGGTATCAGGCCAGCTATATTTTTCAGAGTCGACTTCCTGCGTTTGGGATCTAGCCCTGGACGTTCTGCCTGTATTTTCAATGGAAGGCTGCTCTGGCTGAGACCAATGCCTGGGGAAGTAGTATTAGGAGGGTTCCCCGGAAGAGGAAATTCCTTAGCCCCAAGGTGAGAGGGGCTGCTTGTGGGCTGCCATGGTCTGTATCAGGCCAGCTATATTTTTCAGACTCGGCTTCCTGCGTTTGGGAGGTAGCCCTGGAGGTTCGGCCTGTTTTGTCAATGGAAGGCTGCTCTGGCTGAGACCAATGCCTGGGGAAGTATTACTAGGAGGGTTCCCCGGAAGAGGAAAGTCCTTAGCCCCAGGGTGAGAGGGGCTGCTTGTGGTGTGCAATGGGCGGTATCAGGCCAGCTATATTTTCAGAGTCGAGTTCCTGCGTTCGGCGACTAGTCCTGGACGTTCGGCCTGTTTTTCCAAAGGAAGGCTGCTCTGGCCGAGTCCAATGCCTGGGGAAGTAGTATTAGGAGGGTTCCCCGGAAGAACAAAGTCCTTAGCTCCAGGGTGAGAGGGTCTGCTTGTGGTGTGCCATGGGCGGTATCAGGCCAGCTATATTTTTCAGAGTCGACTTCCTGCGTTTGGGAGGTAGCCCTGGACGTTCGGCCTGTTTTTTCAATGGTAGGCTGCTCTGGCTGAGACCAATGCCTGGGGAAGTAGTATTAGGAGGGTTCCCCGGAAGAGGAAAGTCCTTAGCTCCAGGGTGAGAGGGTCTGCTTGTGGTGTGCCATGGGCGGTATCAGGCCAGCTATATTTTTCAGAGTCGGCTTCCTGCGTTTGGGAGGTAGCCCTGGAGGTTCGGCCTGTTTTGTCAAAGGAAGGCTGCTCTGGCTGAGACCAATGCCTGGGGAAGTATTATTAGGACGTTTCCCCGGAAGAACAAAGTCCTTATCCCCAGTGTGAGAGGGGGTGTTTGTGGGCTACCATGGGCGGTATCAGGCCAGCTATATTTTTCAGAGTCGGCTTCCTGCGTTTGGGATGTAGTCCTGGACGTTCGGCGTGTATATCCAAAGGAAGGCTGCTCTGGCCGAGACCTATGCCTGGGGAAGTAGTATTAGGAGGGTTCCCCGGAAGAGGAAAGTCCTTAGCCCCAGGGTGAGAGGGTCTGCTTGTGGTGTGCCATGGGCGGTATCAGGCCAGCTATATTTATCAGAGTCGAATTCCTGCGTTATGGAGGTAGCCCTGGACGTTGTGCCTGTATTTTCAAAGGAAGGCTGCTCTGGCTGAGACCAATGCCTGGGGAAGTATTATTAGGAGGGTTCCCCGGAAGAGGAAAGTCCTTAGCCCCAGGGTGAGAGGGGCTGCTTATGTGCTGCCATGGGCGGTATCAGGCCAGCTATATTTTTCAGAGTCGATTTCCTGCGTTTGGGAACTAGTCCTGGACGTTCGACCTGTTTTTAAAATGGAAGGCTGCTCTGGCTGAGACCAATGCCTGGGGAAGTATTATTAGGAGGGTTCCGCGGTAGAGGAAAGTCCTTAGCCCCAGAGTAAGAGGGGCTGTTTGTGGGCTACCATGGGAGGTATCAGTCCAGCTATATTTTTAAGACTCGGCTTCCTGCGTTTGGGATGTAGCCCTGGAGGTTCGGCCTGTTTTTCCAAAGGAAGGCTGCTCTGGCCGAGTCCAATGCATGGGGAAGTAGTATTAGGAGGGTTCCCCGGAAGAATAAAGTCCTTAGCTCCAGGGTGAGAGGGTCTGCTTGTGGGCTACAATGGGCGGTATCAGGCCAGCTATATTTTTCAGAGTCGAATTCCTGCGTTTGGGAGGTAGCCCTGGACGTTCGGCCTGTTTTTTCAATGGAAGGCTGCTCTGGCTGAGACCAATGCCTGGGGAAGTAGTATTAGGAGGGTTCCCCGGAAGAGGAAAGTCCTTAGCTCCAGGGTGAGAGGGTCTGCTTGTGGTGTGCCATGGGCGGTATCAGGCCAGCTATATTTTTCAGAGTCGACTTCCTGCGTTTGGCATGTAGCCCTGGATGTTCGGCCTGTTTTGTCAAAGGAAGGCTGCTCTGGCTGAGACCAATGCCTGGGGAAGTATTATTAGGACGTTTCCCCGGAAGAACAAAGTCCTTATCCCCAGTGTGAGAGGGGGTGCTTGTGGGCTGCCATGAGCGGTATCAGGCCAGCTATATTTTTCAGAGTCGGCTTCCTGCGTTTGGGATGTAGTCCTGGACGTTCGGCGTGTATATCCAAAGGAAGGCTGCTCTGGCTGAGACCAATGCCTGGGGAAGTAGTATTAGGAGGGTTCCCCGGAAGAGGAAAGTCCTTAGCCCCAGGGTGAGAGGGTCTGCTTGTGGTGTGCCATGGGCGGTATCAGGCCAGCTATATTTATCAGAGTCGAATTCCTGCGTTATGGAGGTAGCCCTGGACGTTGTGCCTGTATTTTCAAAGGAAGGCTGCTCTGGCTGAGACCAATGCCTGGGGAAGTAGTATTAGGAGGGTTCCCCGGAAGAGGAAAGTCCTTAGCCCCAGTGTGAGACGGGCTGCTTGTGGGCTGCCCTGGGCGGTATCAGGCCAGCTATATTTTTCAGACTCGACTTCCTGCCTTTGGGAGGTAGCCCTGGAGGTTCGGCCTGTTTTGTCAATGGAAGGCTTCTCTGGCCGAGACCAATGCCTGGGGAAGTAGTATTAGGAGGGTTCCCCGGAAGAGGAAAGTCCTTAGCCCCAGGGTGAGAGGGTCTGCTTGTGTTGTGCCATGGGCGGTATCAGGCCAGCTATATTTTTCAGAGTCGACTTCCTGCGTTTGGCAACTAGTCCTGGACGTTCGGCCTGTATTTCCAAAGGAAGGCTGCTCTGGCCGAGTCCAATGCCTGGGGAAGTAGTATTAGGAGGGTTCCCTGGAAGAACAAAGTCCTTAGCCCCAGGGTGAGAGGGTCTGCTTGTGGTGTGCCATGGGCGGTATCAGGCCAGCTATATTTTTCACAGTCGACTTCCTGCGTTTGGGATCTTGCCCTGGACGTTCGGCCTGTATTTTCAATGGAAGGCTGCTCTGGCTGAGACCAATGCCTGGGGAAGTAGTATTAGGAGGGTTCCCCGGAAGAGGAAAGTCCTTAGCCCGAGGGTGAGAGGGTCTGCTTGTGGGCTGCCATGTGCGGTATCAGGCCAGCTATATTTTTCGGAGTCGAATTCCTGCGTTTTGAAGGTAGCTAGTCCTGGATGTTCGGCCTGTTCTTTCAATGGAAGGCTGCTCTGGCCGATACCAGTACATTGGGAAGTAGTATTAGGAGGGTTCCCCGGAAGAGGAAAGTCCTTAGCCCCAGGGTGAGAGGGTCTGCTTGTGGGCTGCCATGGGCGGTATCAGGCCAGCTATATTTTTCAGAGTCGACTTCCTGCGTTTGGGAGGTAGCCCTGGACGTTCAGCCTGTTTTTTCAATGGAAGGCTGCTCTGGCTGAGACCAATGCCTGGGGAAGTTGTATTAGGAGGGTTCCCCGGAAGAGGAAAGTCCTTAGCCCCAGGGTGAGAGGGGCTGCTTCTGGACTGCCATGGGCGGTATCAGGCCAGCTATATTTTTCAGAGTCGATTTCCTGCGTTTGGGAGGTAGCCCTGGACGTTCGGCCTGTTTCTTCAATGGAAGGCTGCTCTGGCCGAGACCAATGCCTGGGGAAGTAGTATTAGGAGGTTTCCCCGGAAGAGGAAAGTCCTTATCCCCAGTGTGAGAGGGGCTGCTTGTGGGCTGCCATGGGCGGTATCAGGCCAGCTATATTTTTCAGAGACGAATTCCTGCGTTTTGAAGGTAGCTCTGGAGGTTCGGCCTGTTTTTCAATGGAAGGCTACTCTGGCCGATACCAGTGCTTTGGGAAGTAGTATTAGGAGGGTTCCCCGGAAGAGGAAAGTCCTTAGCCCCAGGGTGAGAGGGTCTGCTTGAGGGCTACCATGGTCGGTATCAGGCCAGCTATATTTTTCAGAGTCGACTTCCTGCGTTTGGAAGGTAGCCCTGGACGTTTTTCCTGTATTTTCAATGGAAGGCTGCTCTGGCTGAGACCAATGCCTGGGGAAGTATTATTAGGAGGGTTCCCCGGTAGAGGAAAGTCCTTAGCCCCAGTGTGAGAGGGGCTGCTTGTGGGCTACCATGGGCGGTATCAGGCCAGCTATATTTTTCAGACTCGGCTTCCTGCGTTTGGGATGTAGCCCTGGAGGTTCGGCCTGTTTTTTCAATGGAAGTCTACTCTGGCCGAGACCAATGCCTGGGGAAGCAGTATTAGGAGGGTTCAGCGGAAGACGAATGTCCTTAGCCCCAGGGTGAGAGGGTCTGCTTGTGGTGTGCCATGGGCGGTATCAGGCCAGCTATATTTTTACAGAGTCGACTTCCTGCGTTTGGGATCTTGCCCTGGACGTTCGGCCTGTATTTTCAATGGAAGGCTGCTCTGGCTTAGGCCAATGCCTGGGGAAGTAGTATTAGGAGGGTTCCCCGGAAGAGGAAATTCGTTAGCCCAAGGGTGAGAGGGTCTGCTTGTGGTGTGCCATGGGCGGTATCAGGCCAGCTATATTTTTCAGAGTCGACTTCCTGCGTTTGGGAGGTAGCCCTGGACGTTCGGCCTGTTTTTTCAAAGGAAGTCTGCTCTGGCCGATACCAGTGCCTTGGGAAGTAGTATTAGGAGGTTTCCCTGGAAGAGGAAAGTCCTTATCGCCTTAGTGAGAGGGGGTGTTTGTGGGCTACCATGGGCGGTATCAGGCCAGCTATATTTTTCAGAGTCAACTCTCTGCGTTTGGGAGGCATCCCTGGACGTTCGGCCTGTTTTTTCAATGGGAGGCTGCTCTGTCCGAGACCAATGCCTGGGTAAGTATTATTAGGAGGGTTCCCCGGAAAAGGAAAGTCCTTAGACCCAGGGTGAGAGGGTCTGCTTGTGGTGTGCCATGGGCGGTATCAGGCCAGCTATATTTTTCAGACTCGGCTTCCTGCGTTTGGGATCTTGCCCTGGACATTCGGCCTGTTTTGTCAATGGAAGGCTGCTCTGGTTGAGACCAATGGCTGAGGAAGTAGTATGAGGACGGTTCCCCGGAAGAGGAAAGTCCTTAGCCCCAGTGTGACAGGGGCTGTTTGTTGGCTACCATGGGCGGTATCAGGCCAGCTATATTTTTCAGAGTCGACTTCCTGCGTTTGGGAGCTGGTCCTGGACGTTCGGCCTGTGTTTCCAAAGGAAGGCTGCTCTGGCCGAGACCAATGCCTGGGGAAGTAGTATTAGGAGGGTTCCCCGGAAGAGGAAAGTCCTTAGACCCAGGGTGAGAGGGTCTGCTTGTGGGCTGCCATGGGCGGTATCAGGCCAGCTATATTTTTCAGAGTCGACTTCCTGCGTTTGGGATGTAGCCCTGGACGTTCTGCCTGTATTTTCAATGGAAGGCTGCTCTGGCTGAGACCAATGCCTGAGGAAGTAGTATTAGGAGGTTCCCCGGAAGAGGAAAGTCCTTAGCCCCAGGGTGAGAGGGTCTGCTTATGGGCTGCCATGGGCGGTATCAGGCCAGCTATATTTTTCAGAGTCTACTTCCTGTGTTTGGGAGGTAGCCCTGGAGGTTCGGCCTGTTTTTTCAATGGAAGGCTGCTCTGGCTGAGACCAATGCCTGGGGAAGTAGTATTAGGAGGGTTCCCCGGAAGAGGAAAGTCCTTAGCCCCAGGGTGAGAGGGTCTGTTTGTGGGCTGCCATGGGCGGTATCAGGCCAGCTATATTTTTCAGACTCGACTTCCTGCCTTTGGGAGGTAGCCCTGGACGTTCTGCCTGTATTTTCAAAGGAAGGCTGCTCTGGCTGAGACCAATGCCTGGGGAAGTATTATTAGGAGGGTTCCCCGGAAGAGGAACGTCCTTAGCCCCAGGGTGAGAGGGGATGCTTGTGGGCTGCCATGGGGGGTATCAGGCCAGCTATATTTTTCAGAGTCGACTTCCTGCGTTTGGCAACTAGTCCTGGACGTTCGGCCTGTATTTCCAAAGGAAGGCTGCTCTGGCCAAGACCAATGCCTGGGGAAGTAGTATTAGGAGGGTTCCCCGGAAGAGGAAAGTCCTTAGCCCCAGGGTGAGAGGGTCTGTTTGTGGGCTACCATGGGTGGTATCAGGCCAGCTATATTTTTCAGAGTCGACTTCCTGCGTTTGGGAGGTAGCCCTGGAGGTTCGGCCTGTTTTGTCTAAGGAAGGCTGCTCTGGCTGAGACCAATACCTGGGGAAGTAGTATTAGGAGGTTTCCCCAGAAGAGGAAAGTCCTTAGCCCCAGGGTGAGAGGGGCTGCTTGTGCGCTGCCATGGGCGGTATCAGGGCAGCTATATTTTTCAGACTCGGCTTCCTGCGTTTGGGAGGTAGCCCTGGACGTTCGGCTTGTTTTGTCAATGGAAGGCTGCTCTGGACGAGACCAGTGCCTTGGGAAGTAGCATTAGGAGGGTTCCCCGGAAGAGGAAAGTCCTTAGCCCCAGGGTGAGAGGGGCTGCTTGTGGTCTGCCATGGGCCGTATCAGGCCAGCTATATTTTTCAGAGTCGATTTCCTGCGTTTGGGAGGTAGCCCTGGAGGTTCGGGCTGTTTTTTCAATGGAAGGCTGCTCTGGCTGAGTCCAATGCCTGGGGAAGTAGTATTAGGAGGGTTCCCCGGAAGAGGAACGTCCTTAGCCCCAGGGTGAGAGGGGCTGCTTGTGCGCTGCCATGGGCGGTATCAGGGCAGCTATATTTTTCAGACTCGGCTTCCTGCGTTTGGGAGGTAGCCCTGGACGTTCGGCTTGTTTTGTCAATGGAAGGCTGCTCTGGACGAGACCAGTGCCTTGGGAAGTAGCATTAGGAGGGTTCCCCGGAAGAGGAAAGTCCTTAGCCCCAGGGTGAGAGGGGCTGCTTGTGGTGTGCCATGGGCGGTATCAGGCCAGCTATATTTTTCAGAGTCGACTTCCTGCGTTTGGGAGATAGTCCTGGACCTTCGGCCTGTTTTTTCAATGGAAGGCTGCTCTGGCTGAGACCAATGCCTGGGGAAGTAGTATTAGGAGGGTTCCCCGGAAGAGGAAAGTCCTTAGCCCCAGGGTGAGAGGGGCTGCTTATGGGCTGCCATGGGCGGTATCAGGCCAGCTATATTTTTCACAGTCGAATTTCTGCGTTTGGGAGGTAGCCCTGGACGTTCGGCCTGTTTTTTCAATGGAAGGCTGCTCTGGCTGATACTAATGCCTTGGGAAGTAGCATTAGGAGGGTTCCCCGGAAGAGCAAAGTCCTTAGCCCCAGGGTGAGAGGGGCTGCTCGTGGTCTGCCATGGGCGGTATCAGGCCAGCTATATTTTTCAGAGTCTACTTCCTGCGTTTGGGAACTAGTCCTGGACGTTCGACCTGTTTTTAAAATGGAAGGCTGCTCTGGCTGAGACCAATGCCTGGGGAAGTAGTATTAGGAGGGTTCCCTGGAAGAGGAAAGTCCTTAGCCCCAGGGTGAGAGGGGCTGCTTGTGGTGTGCCATGGGTGGTATCAGGCCAGCTATATTTTTCAGAGTCGACTTCCTGCGTTTGGGATGTAGCCCTGGACGTTCTGCCTGTATTTTCAAAGGAAGGCTGCTCTGGCTGAGACCAATGCCTGTGGAAGTAGTATTAGGAGGTTTCCCCGGAAGAGGAAAGTCCTTAGCCCCAGAGTGAGAGGGTCTGTTTGTGGGCTACCATGGGCGGTATCAGGCCAGCTATATTTTTCAGAGTCGACTTCCTTGGTTTTGGATGTAGCCCTGGAGGTTCGGCCTGTTTTTTCAATGGAAGGCTGCTCTGGCTGAGACCAATGCCTGGGGAAGTAGTATTAGGAGGGTTCCCCAGAAGAGGAAATTCGTTAGCCCCAGGGTGAGAGGGTCTGCTTGTGGTCTGCCATGGGCGGTATCAGGCCAGCTATATTTTTCAGACTCGACTTCCTGCATTTGGGAGGTAGCCCTGGATGTTCGGCCTGTTTTGTCAATGGAAGGCTGCTCTGGCCGATATCAGTGCCTGGGTAAGTATTATTAGGAGGCTTCCCCGGAAGAGGAATGTCCTTAGCCCCAGGGTGAGAGGGTCTGTTTGTGGGCTACCATGGGCGGTATCAGGCCAGCTATATTTTTCAGAGTCGACTTCCTGCGTTTGGGAGGTAGCCCTGGAGGTTCGGCCTGTATTTTCAAAGGAAGGCTGCTGTGGCTGAGACCAATGCCTGGGGAAATAGTATTAGGAGGGTTCCCCGGAAGAGGAAATTCGTTAGCCCCAGTGTGAGAGGGTCTGCTTGTGGTGTGCCATGGGCGGTATCAGGCCAGCTATATTTTTCAGAGTCGACTTCCTGCGTTTGCATCTAGCCCTGGCCGTTCGGCCTGTTTTTTCAATGGAAGTCTGCTCTGGCTGAGAGCAATGCCTGGGGAAGTAGTATTAGGAGGGTTCCCCGGAAGAGGAAAGTCCTTAGCCTCAGAGTGAGAGGGGCTGTTTCTGGGCTGCCATGGGCGGTATCAGGCCATCTATATTTTTCAGAGTCGATTTCCTGCGTTTGGGAGGTAGCCCTGGAGGTTCGGCCTGTTTTGTCAAAGGAAGGCTGCTCTGGCTGAGACCAATACCTGGGGAAGTAGTATTAGGAGGGTTCCCCAGAAGAGGAAAGTCCTTAGCCCCAGGGTGAGAGGGGCTGCTTGTGGGCTGCCATGGGCGGTATCAGGCCAGCTATATTTTTCAGAGTCGACTTCCTGCGTTTGGGATGTAGCCCTGGACGTTCTGCCTGTTTTTAAAATGGAAGGCTGCTCTGGCTGAGACCAATGCCTGGGGAAGTAGTATTAGGAGGTTTGCCCGGAAGAGGAAAGTCCTTAGCTACAGGGTGAGAGGGGCTGTTTGTGGGCTACCATGGGCGGTATCAGGCCATCTATAGTTTTCAGAGTCGACTTCCTGCGTTTGGGAGGTAGCCGTGGACTTTCGGCCTGTTTTTAAAATGGAAGGCTGCTCTGGCTGAGACCAATGCCTGTGGAAGTAGTATTAGGAGGGTTCCCCGGAAGAGGAAAGTCCTTAGCCCGAGGGTGAGAGGGGCTGCTTGTGGGCTGCCATGGGCGGTATCAGGCCAGGTATATTTTTCAGAGTCGACTTCCTGCGTTTGGGATCTAGCCCTGGACGTTCTGCCTGTATTTTCAATGGAAGGCTGCTCTGGCTGAGACCAATGCCTGGGGAAGTAGTATTAGGAGTTTTCCCCGGAAGAGGAAAGTCCTTAGCCCCAAGGTGAGAGGGGCTGCTTGTGGGCTGCCATGGTCTGTATCAGGCCAGCTATATTTTTCAGACTTGGCTTCCTGCGTTTGGGAGGTAGCCCTGGAGGTTCGGCCTGTTTTGTCAATGGAAGGCTGCTCTGGCTGAGACCAATGCCTGGGGAAGTATTACTAGGAGGGTTCCCCGGAAGAGGAAAGTCCTTAGCCCCAGGGTGAGAGGGGCTGCTTGTGGTGTGCAATGGGCGGTATCAGGCCAGCTATATTTTCAGAGTCGAGTTCCTGCGTTCGGCGACTAGTCCTGGACGTTCGGCCTGTATTTCCAAAGGAAGGCTGCTCTGGCCGAGTCCAATGCATGGGGAAGTAGTATTAGGAGGGTTCCCCGGAAGAACAAAGTCCTTAGCCCCAGGGTGAGAGGGTCTGCTTGTGGGCTACCATGGGCGGTATCAGGCCAGCTATATTTTTCAGAGTCGAATTCCTGCGTTTGGGAGGTAGCCCTGGACGTTCGGCCTGTCTTGTCAATGGAAGGCTGCTCTGGCTGAGACCAATGCCTGGGGAAGTATTACTAGGAGGGTTCCCCGGAAGAACAAAGTCCTTAGCCCCAGGGTGAGAGGGGCTGCTTGTGGGATGCCATGGGCGGTATCAGGCCATCTATATTTTTCAGAGTCGACTTCCTGCGTTTGGGAGCTAGCCCTGGACGTTCGGCCTGTTTTTTAAAAGGAAGGCTGCTCTGGCCGAGACCAATGCCTGGGGAAATAGTATTAGGAGGGTTCCCCGGTAGAGGAAAGTCCTTAGCCCCAGGGTGAGAGGGGCTGCTTGTGGTGTGCCATGGGCAGTATCAGGCCAGCTATATTTTTCAGAGTCGACTTCCTGCGTTTGGGAGGTAGTCCTGGACCTTCGGCCTGTTTTTTCAATGGAAGGCTGCTCTGGCCGAGACCATTGCCTGGGGAAGTAGTATTAGGAGGGTTCCCCGGAAGAGGAAAGTCCTTAGCCCCAGGGTGAGAGGGTCTGCTTATGGGCTGCCATGGGCGGTATCAGGCCAGCTATATTTTTCAGAGTCGAATTTCTGCGTTTGGGAGGTAGCCCTGGACGTTCGGCCTGTTTTTTCAATGGAAGGCTGCTCTGGCTGATACTAATGCCTTGGGAAGTAGCATTAGGAGGGTTCCCCGGAAGAGGAAAGTCCTTAACCCCAGGGTGAGAGGGGCTGCTTGTGGACTGCCATGGACGGTATCAGGCCAGCTATATTTTTCAGAGTCGACTTCCTGCGCTTGGGAGTTAGCCCTGGATGTTTTGCCTGTTTTTTCAATGGAAGGCTGCTCTGGCTGAGACCAATGCCTGGGGAAGTATTATTAGGAGGGTTCCCCGGAAGAGGAAAGTCCTTAGCCCCAGAGTGAGAGGGTCTGATCGTGGTCTGCCATGGGCGGTATCAGGCCAGCTATATTTTTCAGAGTCGACTTCCTGCGTTTGGGATGTAGCCCTGGACGTTCTGCCTGTATTTTCAAAGGAAGGCTGCTCTGGCTGAGACCAATGCCTGTGGAAGTAGTATTAGGAGGTTTCCCCGGAAGAGGAAAGTCCTTAGCCCCAGGGTGAGAGGGGCTGCTTGTGGGCTGCCATGGGCGGTATCAGGCCAGCTATATTTTTCAGAGTCGACTTCCTGCGTTTGGGATGTAGCCCTGGATGTTCGGCCTGTTTTGTCAAAGGAAGGCTGCTCTGGCTGAGACCAATACCTGGGGAAGTAGTATTAGGAGGGTTCCCCAGAAGAGGAAAGTCCTTAGCCCCAGGGTGAGAGGGGCTGCTTGTGGGCTGCCATGGGCGGTATCAGGCCAGCTATATTTTTCAGAGTCGACTTCCTGCGTTTGGGATGTAGCCCTGGACGTTCTGCCTGTTTTTAAAATGGAAGGCTGCTCTGGCTGAGACCAATGCCTGGGGAAGTAGTATTAGGAGGTTTGCCCGGAAGAGGAAAGTCCTTAGCTACAGGGTGAGAGGGGCTGTTTGTGGGCTACCATGGGCGGTATCAGGCCATCTATAGTTTTCAGAGTCGACTTCCTGCGTTTGGGAGGTAGCCGTGGACTTTCGTTCTGCCTGTTTTTAAAATGGAAGGCTGCTCTGGCTGAGACCAATGCCTGGGGAAGTAGTATTAGGAGGGTTCCCCGGAAGAGGAAAGTCCTTAGCCCTAGAGTGAGAGGGTCTGCTTGTGGGATGCCATGGGCGGTATCAGGCCAGCTATATTTTTCAGAGTCGACTTCCTGCGTTTGGGATCTAGCCCTGGACGTTCTGCCTGTATTTTCAATGGAAGGCTGCTCTGGCTGAGACCAATGCCTGGGGAAGTAGTATTAGGAGGGTTCCCCGGAAGAGGAAATTCCTTAGCCCCAAGGTGAGAGGGGCTGCTTGTGGGCTGCCATGGTCTGTATCAGGCCAGCTATATTTTTCAGACTCGGCTTCCTGCGTTTGGGAGGTAGCCCTGGAGGTTCGGCCTGTTTTGTCAATGGAAGGCTGCTCTGGCTGAGACCAATGCCTGGGGAAGTATTACTAGGAGGGTTCCCCGGAAGAGGAAAGTCCTTAGCCCCAGGGTGAGAGGGGCTGCTTGTGGTGTGCAATGGGCGGTATCAGGCCAGCTATATTTTCAGAGTCGAGTTCCTGCGTTCGGCGACTAGTCCTGGACGTTCGGCCTGTTTTTCCAAAGGAAGGCTGCTCTGGCCGAGTCCAATGCATGGGGAAGTAGTATTAGGAGGGTTCCCCGGAAGAATAAAGTCCTTAGCTCCAGGGTGAGAGGGTCTGCTTGTGGGCTACCATGGGCGGTATCAGGCCATCTATATTTTTCAGAGTCGACTTCCTGCGTTTGGCAACTAGTCCTGTACGATCGGCCTGTATTTCCAAAGGAAGGCTGCTCTGGCCGAGTCCAATGCCTGGGGAAGTAGTATTAGGAGGGTTCCCCGGAAGAGGAAAGTCCTTAGCTCCAGGGTGAGAGGGTCTGCTTGTGGTGTGCCATGGGCGGTATCAGGCCAGCTATATTTTTCAGACTCGGCTTCCTGCGTTTGGGAGGTAGCCCTGGAGGTTCGGCCTGTTTTGTCAAAGGAAGGCTGCTCTGGCTGAGACCAATGCCTGGGGAAGTATTATTAGGACGTTTCCCCGGAAGAACAAAGTCCTTATCCCCAGTGTGAGAGGGGGTGTTTGTGGGCTACCATGGGCGGTATCAGGCCAGCTATATTTTTCAGACTTGGCTTCCTGCGTTTGGGATGTAGTCCTGGACGTTCGGCGTGTATATCCAAAGGAAGGCTGCTCTGGCCGAGACCTATGCCTGGGGAAGTAGTATTAGGAGGGTTCCCCGGAAGAGGAAAGTCCTTAGCCCCAGGGTGAGAGGGTCTGCTTGTGGTGTGCCATGGGCGGTATCAGGCCAGCTATATTTATCAGAGTCGAATTCCTGCGTTATGGAGGTAGCCCTTGACGTTGTGCCTGTATTTTCAAAGGAAGGCTGCTCTGGCTGAGACCAATGCCTGGGGAAGTAGTATTAGGAGGGTTCCGCGGTAGAGGAAAGTCCTTAGCCCCAGAGTAAGAGGGGCTGTTTGTGGGCTACCATGGGAGGTATCAGTCCAGCTATATTTTTAAGACTCGGCTTCCTGCGTTTGGGAGGTAGCCCTGGAGGTTCGGCCTGTTTTTCCAAAGGAAGGCTGCTCTGTCCGAGTCCAATGCATGGGGAAGTAGTATTAGGAGGGTTCCCCGGAAGAATAAAGTCCTTAGCTCCAGGGTGAGAGGGTCTGCTTGTGGGCTACAATGGGCGGTATCAGGCCAGCTATATTTTTCAGAGTCGAATTCCTGCGTTTGGGAGGTAGCCCTGGACGTTCGGCCTGTTTTTTCAATGGAAGGCTGCTCTGGCTGAGACCAATGCCTGGGGAAGTAGTATTAGGAGGGTTCCCCGGAAGAGGAAAGTCCTTAGCCCCAGTGTGAGAGGGGCTGTTTGTGGGCTACCATGGGCGGTATCAGGCCATCTATATTTTTCAGAGTCGACTTCCTGCGTTTGGCAACTAGTCCTGTACGATCGGCCTGTATTTCCAAAGGAAGGCTGCTCTGGCCGAGTCCAATGCCTGGGGAAGTAGTATTAGGAGGTTTCCCCGGAAGAGGAAAGTCCTTAGACCCAGGGTGAGAGGGTCTGCTTGTGGTGTGCCATGGGCGGTATCAGGCCAGCTATATTTTTCAGAGTCGAATTCCTGCGTTTGGGAGGTAGCCCTGGAGGTTCGGCCTGTTTTTTCAATGGTAGGCTGCTCTGGCCGAGACCAATGCCTGGGTAAGTAGTATTAGGAGGGTTCCCCGGAAGAGGAAAGTCCTTAGCTCCAGGGTGAGAGGGTCTGCTTGTGGTGTGCCATGGGCGGTATCAGGCCAGCTATATTTTTCAGAGTCGGCTTCCTGCGTTTGGGAGGTAGCCCTGGAGGTTCGGCCTGTTTTGTCAAAGGAAGGCTGCTCTGGCTGAGACCAATGCCTGGGGAAGTATTATTAGGACGTTTCCCCGGAAGAACAAAGTCCTTATCCCCAGTGTGAGAGGGGGTGTTTGTGGGCTACCATGGGCGGTATCAGGCCAGCTATATTTTTCAGAGTCGGCTTCCTGCGTTTGGGATGTAGTCCTGGACGTTCGGCGTGTATATCCAAAGGAAGGCTGCTCTGGCTGAGACCAGTGCCTGGGGAAGTAGTATTAGGAGGGTTCCCCGGAAGAGGAAAGTCCTTAGCCCCAGGGTGAGAGGGTCTGCTTGTGGTGTGCCATGGGCGGTATCAGGCCAGCTATATTTATCAGAGTCGAATTCCTGCGTTATGGAGGTAGCCCTGGACGTTGTGCCTGTATTTTCAAAGGAAGGCTGCTCTGGCTGAGACCAATGCCTGGGGAAGTAGTATTAGGAGGGTTCCCCGGAAGAGGAAAGTCCTTAGCCCCAGTGTGAGACGGGCTGCTTGTGGGCTGCCCTGGGCGGTATCAGGCCAGCTATATTTTTCAGACTCGACTTCCTGCCTTTGGGAGGTAGCCCTGGAGGTTCGGCCTGTTTTGTCAATGGAAGGCTTCTCTGGCCGAGACCAATGCCTGGGGAAGTATTATTAGGAGGGTTCCCCGGAAGAGGAAAGTCCTTAGCCCCAGGGTGAGAGGGGCTGCTTATGTGCTGCCATGGGCGGTATCAGGCCAGCTATAGTTTTCAGAGTCGATTTCCTGCGTTTGGGAACTAGTCCTGGACGTTCGACCTGTTTTTAAAATGGAAGGCTGGTCTGGCTGAGACCAATGCCTGGGGAAGTATTATTAGGAGGGTTCCGCGGTAGAGGAAAGTCCTTAGCCCCAGAGTAAGAGGGGCTGTTTGTGGGCTACCATGGGAGGTATCAGTCCAGCTATATTTTTAAGACTCGGCTTCCTGCGTTTGGGATGTAGCCCTGGAGGTTCGGCCTGTTTTTTCAATGGAAGGCTGCTCTGTCCGAGACCAATGCCTGGGGAAGTAGTATTAGGAGGGTTCCCCGGAAGAGGAACGTCCTTAGCCCCAGGGTGAGAGGGTCTGCTTGTGGGCTGCCATGGGCGGTATCAGGCCAGCTATATTTTTCAGAGTCGACTTCCTGCGTTTGGGATCTAGCCCTGGACGTTCGGCCTGTTTTTTCAAAGGAAGGCTGCTCTGGCTGAGACCAATGCCTGGGGAAGTAGTTTTAGGAGGGTTCCCCGGAAGAGGAAATTCGTTAGCCCAAGGGTGAGAGGGGCTGCTTGTGCGCTGCCATGGGCGGTATCAGGCCAGCTATATTTTTCAGACTCGGCTTCCTGCGTTTGGGATGTAGCCCTGGAGGTTCGGCCTGTTTTGTCAATGGAAGGCTGCTGTGGCCGAGACCAGTTCCTGGGGAAGTAGTATTAGGAGGATTCCCCGGAAGAGGAAAGTCCTTAGAGCCAGGGTGAGAGGGTCTGCTTGTGTTGTGCCATGGGCGGTATCAGGCCAGCTATATTTTTCAGAGTCGACTTCCTGCGTTTGGCAACTAGTCCTGGACGTTCGGCCTGTATTTCCAAAGGAAGGCTGCTATGGCCAAGTCCAATGCCTGGGGAAGTAGTATTAGGAGGGTTCCCTGGAAGAACAAAGTCCTTAGCCCCAGGGTGAGAGGGTCTGCTTGTGGTGTGCCATGGGCGGTATCAGGCCAGCTATATTTTTCAGAGTCGACTTCCTGCGTTTGGGAGGTAGCCCTGGACGTTCAGCCTGTTTTTTCAATGGAAGGCTTCTCTGGCTGAGACCAATGCCTGGGGAAGTTGTATTAGGAGGGTTCCCCGGAAGAGGAAAGTCCTTAGCCCCAGGGTGAGAGGGGCTGCTTGTGGACTGCCATGGTCGGTATCAGGCCAGCTATATTTTTCAGAGTCGATTTCCTGCGTTTGGGAGGTAGCCCTGGACGTTCGGCCTGTTTCTTCAATGGAAGGCTGCTCTGGCCGAGACCAATGCCTGGGGAAGTAGTATTAGGAGGTTTCCCCGGAAGAGGAAAGTCCTTAGCCCCAGGGTGAGAGGGGCTGCTTGTGGGCTGCCATGGGCGGTATCAGGCCAGCTATATTTTTCAGAGACGAATTCCTGCGTTTGGGATGTACCCATGGACGTTCGGCCTGGTTTTTCAATGGAAGGCTACTCTGGCCGATACCAGTGCTTTGGGAAGTAGTATTAGGAGGGTTCCCCGGAAGAGGAAAGTCCTTAGCCCCAGGGTGAGAGGGTCTGCTTGAGGGCTACCATGGTCGGTATCAGGCCAGCTATATTTTTCAGAGTCGACTTCCTGCGTTTGGGAGGTAGCCCTGGACGTTCAGCCTGTTTTTTCAATGGAAGTCTACTCTGGCCGAGACCAATGCCTGGGGAAGCAGTATTAGGAGGGTTCAGCGGAAGACGAACGTCCTTAGCCCCAGGGTGAGAGGGTCTGCTTGTGGTGTGCCATGGGCGGTATCAGGCCAGCTATATTTTTACAGAGTCGACTTCCTGCGTTTGGGATCTTGCCCTGGACGTTCGGCCTGTATTTTCAATGGAAGGCTGCTCTGGCTTAGGCCAATGCCTGGGGAAGTAGTATTAGGAGGGTTCCCCGGAAGAGGAAATTCGTTAGCCCAAGGGTGAGAGGGTCTGCTTGTGGTGTGCCATGGGCAGTATCAGGCCAGCTATATTTTTCAGACTCGGCTTCCTGCGTTTGGGAGGTAGCCCTGGAGGTTCGGCCTGTTTTGTCAATGGAAGGCTGCTCTGGCTGAGACCAATTCCTGGGTAAGTTGTATTAGGAGGTTTCCCCGGAAGAGGAAAGTCCTTAGCCCCAGTGTGAGAGGGGCTGTTTGTGGGCTACCATGGGCGGTATCAGGCCAGCTATATTTTTCAGAGTCTACTTCCTGCGTTTGGCAACTAGTCCTGGACGTTCGGCCTGTGTTTCCAAAGGAAGGCTGCTCTGGCCAAGACCAATGCCTGGGGAAGTAGTATTAGGAGGGTTCCCCGGAAGAGGAAAGTCCTTAGCCCCAGGGTGAGAGGGTCTGCTTGTGTTGTGCCATGGGCGGTATCAGGCCAGCTATATTTTTCAGAGTCGACGTCCTGCGTTTGGGATCTTGCCCTGGACATTCGGCCTGTATTTTCAATGGAAGTCTGTTCTGGCCGAGACCAATGCCTGAGGAAGTAGTATGAGGACGGTTCCCCGGAAGAGGAAAGTCCTTAGCCCCAGAGTGAGAGGGTCTGTTTGTGGGCTACCATGGGCGGTATCAGGCCATCTATAGTTTTCAGAGTCGACTTCCTGCGTTTGGGAGGTAGCCCTGGAGGTTCTGCCTGTTTTCTCAATGGAAGGCTGCTCTGGCCTAGACCAGTGCCTGGGGAAGTAGTATTAGGAGGGTTCCCCAGTAGAGGAAATTCGTTAGCCCAAGGGTGAGAGGGTCTGCTTGTGGTGTGCCATGGGCGGTATCAGGCCAGCTATATTTTTCAGACTCGGCTTCCTGCGTTTGGGAGGTAGCCCTGGAGGTTCGGCCTGTATTTCCAAAGGAAGGCTGCTCTGGCCGAGACCAATTCCTGGGGAAGTAGTATTAGGAGGGTTCCCCGGAAGAGGAAAGTCCTTAGACCCAGGGTGAGAGGGTCTGCTTGTGGTGTGCCATGGGCGGTATCAGGCCAGCTATATTTTTCAGAGTCGACTTCCTGCGTTTGGGATGTAGCCCTGGACGTTCTGCCTGTATTTTCAATGGAAGGCTGCTCTGGCAGAGACCAATGCCTGGGGAAGTAGTATTAGGAGGGTTCTCCGGAAGAGGAAATTCGTTAGCCCAAGGGTGAGAGGGGCTGCTTGTGCGCTGCCATGGGCGGTATCAGGCCAGCTATATTTTTCAGACTCGGCTTCCTGCGTTTGGGAGGTAGCCCTGCAGGGTCCGCCTGTTTTGTCAAAGGAAGGCTGCTCTGGCTGAGACCAATGCCTGGGTAAGTTGTATTAGGAGGTTTCCCCGGAAGAGGAAACTCCTTAGCCCCAGTGTGAGAGGGGCTGTTTGTGGGCTACCATGGGCGGTATCAGGCCAGCTATATTTTTCAGAGTCGACTTCCTGCGTTTGGCAACTAGTCCTGGACGTTCGGCCTGTATATCCAAAGGAAGTCTGCTCTGGCCGAGTCCAATGCCTGGGGAAGTAGTATTAGGAGGGTTCCCCGGAAGAGGAAATTCGTTAGCCCAAGGGTGAGAGGGGCTGCTTGTGCGCTGCCATGGGCTGTATCAGGCCAGCTATATTTTTCAGACTCGGCTTCCTGCGTTTGGGAGGTAGCCCTGTATGGTCCGCCTGTTTTGTCAAAGGAAGGCTGCTCTGGCTGAGAACAATGCCTGGGGAAGTAGTATTAGGAGGTTTCCCCGGAAGAGGAAACTCCTTAGCCCCAGTGTGAGAGGGGCTGTTTGTGGGCTGCCATGGGCGGTATCAGGCCAGCTATAGTTTTCAGAGTCGACTTCCTGCGTTTGGGATGTAGTCCTGGACGTTCGGCCTGTTTTTCCAAAGGAAGGCTGCTCTGGCTGAGACCAATGCCTGGGGAAGTATTATTAGGAGGGTTCCACGGAAGAGGAAAGTCCTTAGCCTCAGGGTGAGAGGGGCTGCTTGTGGGCTGCCATGGGCGGTATCAGGCCAGCTATATTTTTCAGACTCGACTTCCTGCGTTTGGGAGGTAGCCCTGGACGTTCGGACTGTATTTTCAATGGAAGGCTGCTCTGGCTGAGACCAGTTTCTGGGAAAGTACTATTAGGAGGGTTCCCCGGAAGAGGAAAGTCCTTAGCCCCAGGGTGAGAGGGGCTGCTAGTGGGCTGCCATGGGCGGTATCAGGCCAGCTATATTTTTCAGACTCGACTTCCTGCGTTTGGGAGGTAGCCCTGGACGTTCTGCCTGTTTTGTCAATGGAAGGCTGCTCTGGCAGAGACCAATGCCTTGGGAAGTATTATTAGGAGGGTTCCCCGGAAGAGGAAAGTCCTTAGCCCCAGGGTGAGAGGGTCTGCTTGTGGTGTGCCATGGGCGGTATCAGGCCAGCTATATTTTTCAGAGTCGACTTCCTGCGTTTGGGAACTAGTCCTGGACGTTCGACCTGTTTTTAAAATGGAAGGCTGCTCTGGCTGAGACCAATGCCTGGGGAAGTAGTATTAGGAGGGTTCCCCGGAAGAGGAAAGTCCTTAGCCCCAGAGTGAGAGGAGCTCTTTGTGGGCTACCATGGGCGGTATCAGGCCAGCTATATTTTCCAGTATCGAATTCCTGCGTTTGGGATCTAGCCCGGGACGTTCTGCCTGTATTTTCAATGGAAGGCTGCTCTGGCTGGGACCAATGCCTGGGGAAGTAGTATTAGGGGGTTCCCCGGAAGAGGAAAGTCCTTAGCCCCAGGGTGAGAGGGGCTGCTTGTGGGCTGCCATGGGCGGTATCAGGCCAACTATATTTTTCAGACTCGACTTCCTGCGTTTGGGAGGTAGCCCTGGAGGTTCGGCCTGTTTTGTCAATGGAAGGCTGCTCTGGCTGAGACCAATGCCTGGGGAAGTAGTATTAGGAGGGTTACCTGGAAGAGGAAAGTCCTTAGCCCCAGGGTGAGAGGGGCTGCTAGTGGGCTGCCATGGGCGGTATCAGGCCAGCTATATTTTTCAGAGTCAACTTCCTGCGTTTGGGATCTAGCCATGGACGTTCGGCCTGTATTTTCAATGGAAGGCTGCTCTGGCCATGACCAATGCCTGGGGAAGTAGTATTAGGAGGGTTCCCCGGAAGAGGAACGTCCTTAGCCCCAGAGTGAGAGGGGCTGTTTGTGGGCTGCCATGGGGGGTATCAGGCCAGCTATATTTTTCAGAGTCGACTTCCTGTGTTTGGGAGGTAGCCCTGGACGTTCGGCCTGTTTTTTCAGTGGAAGGCTGCTCTGGCTGAGACCAATGCCTGGGTAAGTAGTATTAGGAGGGTTCCCCGGAAGATGAAAGTCCTTAGACCCAGTGTTAGAGGGTCTGCTTGTGGGCTGCCATGGGCGGTATCAGGCCAGCTATATTTTTCAGACTCGGCTTCCTGCGTTTGGGATGTAGCCCTGGACGTTCTGCCTGTATTTTTAATGGAAGGCTGCTCTGGCCGAGACCAATGCCTGGGGAAGTAGTATTAGGAGGGTTCCCCGGAAGAGGAACGTCCTTAGCCCCAGGGTGAGAGGGTCTGCTTGTGGTGTGCCATGGGCGGTATCAGGCCAGCTATATTTTTCAGAGTCGACTTCTTGCGTTTGGGATCTAGCCATGGACGTTCTGCCTGTATTTTCAATGGAAGGCTGCTCTGGCTGAGACCAATGCCTGGGGAAGTAGTATTATTAGGGGGTTCCCCGGAAGAGGACAGTCCTTAGCCCCAGGGTGAGAGGGTCTGCTTGTGGGCTGCCATGGGCGGTATCAGGCCAGATATATTTTTCAGAGTCGACTTCCTGCGTTTGGGAACTAGTCCTGGACGTTCAACCTGGTTTTAAAATGGAAGGCTGCTCTGGCTGAGACCAATGCCTGGGTAAGTAGTATTAGGAGGTTTCCCCGGAAGAGGAAAGTCCTTAGCCCCAGAGTGAGAGGGGCTGTTTGTGGGCTACAATGGGCGGTATCAGGCCAGCTATATTTTTCAGACTTGGCTTCCTGCGTTTGGGATGTACCCCTGGAGTTTAGGGCTGTTTTGTCAATGGAAGGCTGCTCTGGCTGAGACCAATGCCTGGGGAAGTACTACTTGGAGGGTTCCCCGGAAGAGGAAAGTCCTTAGCCCCAGGGTGAGAGGGGCTGCTTGTGGTGTGCCATGGGCGGTATCAGGCCAGCTATATTTATCAGAGTCAACTTCCTGCTTTTTGGATCTAGCCCTGGACGTTCTGCCTGTATTTTTAAAGGAAGGCTGCTCTGGCTGAGACCAATGCCTGGGGAAGTAGTATTAGGAGGTTTCCCCGGAAGAGGAAAGTCCTTAGCCCCAGGGTGAGAGGGTCTGCTTGTGGGCTGCCATGGGCGGTGTCAGGCCAGCTATATTTTTCAGAGTCGACTTCCTGCGTTTGGGATCTAGCCCTGGATGTTCGGCCTGTATTTTCAAAGGAAGGCTGCTCTGGCTGAGACCAATGCCTGGGGAAGTAGTATGAGGAGGGTTCCCCGGAAGAGGAAAGTCCTTAGCCCCAGGGTGAGAGGGTCTGCTTGTGGTGTGCCATGGGCGGTATCAGGCCAGCTATATTTTTCAGAGTCGACTTCTTGCGTTTGGGATCTAGCCATGGACGTTCTGCCTGTATTTTGAATGGAAGGCTGCTCTGGCTGAGACCAATGCCTGTGGAAGTAGTATTATTAGGGGGGTTCCCCGGAAGAGGACAGTCCTTAGCCCCAGGGTGAGAGGGTCTGCTTGTGGGCTACCATGGGCGGTATCAGGCCAGCTATATTTTTCAGAGTCGACTTCCTGCGTTTGGGAGGTAGCCCTGGACGTTCTGCCTGTATTTTTAATGGAAGGCTGCTCTGGCTGATACCAATGCCTGGGGAAGTAGTAATAAGGGGGTTCCCCGGAAGAGGAAAGTCCTTAGCTCCAGTGTTAGAGGGTCTGCTTGTGGGCCGCCATGGGCGGTATCAGTCCAGCTATATTTTTCAGACTCGGCTTCCTGCGTTTGGGATGTAGCCCTGGAGGTTCGGCCTGTTTTGTCAATGGAAGGCTTCTCTGGCTGAGACCAATGCCTGGGGAAGTAGTATTAGGAGGGTTCCCCGGAAGAGGTACGTCCTTAGCCCCAGGGTGAGAGGGTCTGCTTGTGGTGTGCCATGGGCGGTATCAGGCCAGCTATATTTTTTAGAGTCGACTTCCTGCGTTTGGGAGGTAGCCCTGGACGTTCTGCCTGTATTTTCAATGGAAGGCTGCTCCGGCTGAGACCAATGCCTAGGGAAGTATTATTAGGAGGTTTCTCCGGAAGAGGAAAGTCCTTAGCCCCAGGGTGAGAGGGGCTGCTTGTGGTGTGCCATGGGTGGTATCAGGCCAGCTATATTTTTCAGAGTCGACTTCCTGCGTTTGGCAACTAGTCCAGGATGTTCGGCCTGTATTTCCAAAGGAAGGCTGCTCTGGCCGAGTCCAGTGCCTTGGGAAGTAGTATTAGGAGGTTTCCCCAGAAGAGGAAAGTCCTTAGCCCCAGGGTTAGAGGGTCTGCTTGTTTGCTACCATGGGCGGTATCAGGCCAGCTATATTTTTCAGAGTCGACTTCCTGCGTTTGGGAGGTAGCCCTGGACGTTCGGCCTGTTTTTTCAAAGGAAGGCTGCTCTGGCCGATACCAGTGCCTTTGGAAGTAGTATTAGGAGGGTTCCCCGGAAGAGGAAAGTCCTTAGCCCCAGTGTGAGAGGGGCTGTTTGTGGGCTACCATGGGCGGTATCAGGCCAGCTATATTTTTCAGAGTCGAATTCCTGCGTTTGGGAGGTAGCCCTGGAGGTTCGGCCTGTTTTGTCAATGGAAGGCTGCTCTGGCCTAGACCAGTGCCTGGGGAAGTAGTATTAGGAGGGTTCCCCAGTAGAGGAAATTCGTTAGCCCAAGGGTGAGAGGGGCTGCTTGTGCCCTGCCATGGGCAGTATCATGCCAGCTATATTTTTCAGACTCGGCTTCCTGCGTTTGGGATGTAGCCCTGGAGGTTCGGCCTGTTTTTTCAAAGGAAGGCTGCTCTGGCCGAGACCAATGCCTGTGGAAGTAGTATTAGGAGGGTTCCCCGGAAGAGGAACGTCCTTAGCCGCAGGGTGAGAGGGTCTGCTTGTGGTGTGCCATGGGCGGTATCAGGCCAGCTATATTTTTTAGAGTCGACTTCCTGCGTTTGGGAGGTAGCCCTGGACGTTCTGCCTGTTTTTTCAATGCAAGGCTGCTCTGGCCGAGACCAATGCCTGGGGAAGTAGTATTAGGAGGGTTTCCTGGAAGAGGAACGTCCTTAGCCCCAGGGTGAGAGGGTCTGCTTGTGGTGTGCCATGGGTGGTATCAGGCCAGCTATATTTTTCAGAGTCGACTTCTTGCGTTTGGGATCTAGCCATGGACGTTCTGCCTGTATTTTCAATGGAAGGCTGCTCTGGCTGAGACCAATGCCTGGGGAAGTAGTATTATTAGGGGGGTTCCCCGGAAGAGGAAAGTCCTTAGCCCCAGTGTGAGAGGGGCTGCTTGTGGGCTGCCATGGACGATATCAGGCCAGCTATATTTTTCAGAGTCGACTTCCTGCGTTTGGGAACTAGTCCTGGACGTTCAACCTGGTTTTAAAATGGAAGGCTGCTCTGGCTGAGACCAATGCCTGGGGAAGTAGTATTAGGAGGTTTCCCCGGAAGAGGAAAGTCCTTAGCCCCAGAGTGAGAGGGGCTGTTTGTGGGCTACAATGGGCGGTATCAGGCCAGCTATATTTTTCAGACTCGGCTTCCTGCGTTTGGGATGTACCCCTGGAGTTTAGGCCTGTTTTGTCAATGGAAGGCTGCTCTGGCTGAGACCAATGCCTGGGGAAGTATTATTAGGAGGGTTCCACGGAAGAGGAAAGTCCTTAGCCCCAGGGTGAGAGTGTCTGCTTGTGGTGTGCCATGGGCGATATCAGGCCAGCTATATTTTTCAGAGTCGACTTCCTGCGTTTGGGAACTAGTCCTGGACGTTCAACCTGGTTTTAAAATGGAAGGCTGCTCTGGCTGAGACCAATGCCTGGGTAAGTAGTATTAGGAGGGTTCCCCGGAAGAGGAAAGTCCTTAGCCCCAGGGTGAGAGGGTCTGCTTGTGGGCTGCCATGGGCGGTGTCAGGCCAGCTATATTTTTCAGAGTCGACTTCCTGCGTTTGGCAACTAGTCCTGGACGTTCGGCCTGTATTTCCAAAGGAAGGCTGCTCTGGCCGAGTCCAATGCCTGGGGAAGTAGTATTAGGAGGGTTCCCCAGAAGAGGAAAGTCCTTAGCCCCAGGGTGAGAGGTTGTGCTTATGGGCTGCCATGGGCGGTATCAGTCCAGCTATATTTTTCAGAGTCGACTTCCTGCGTTTGGGATCTAGCCCTGGATGTTCGGCCTGTATTTTCAATGGAAGGCTGCTCTGGCTGAGACCAATGCCTGGGGAAGTAGTATTAGGAGGGTTCCCCGGAAGAGGAAAGTCCTTAGCCCCAGGGTGAGAGGTTGTGCTTATGGGCTGCCATGGGCGGTATCAGGCCAGCTATATTTTTCAGAGTCGACTTCCTGCGTTTGGCAAATAGTCCTGGACGTTCGGCCTGTATTTCCAAAGGAAGGCTGCTCTGGCCGAGTCCAGTGCCTGGGGAAGTAGTATTATGAGGGTTCCCCGGAAGAGGAAAGTGCTTAGCTTCAGGGCTAGAGGGTCTGCTTTTGGGCTACCATTGGCGGTATCAGGCCAGCTATAGTTTTCAGAGTCGACTTCCTGCGTTTGGGAACTAGTCCTGGACGTTCGACCTGTTTTAAAATGGAAGGCTGCTCTGGCTGAGACCAATGCCTGTGGAAGTAGTATTAGGAGGGTTCCCCGGAGGAGGAAAGTCCTTAGCCCCAGGGTGAGAGGGGATGCTTGTGGGCTGCCATGGACGGTATCAGGCCAGCTATATTTTTCAGAGTCGACTTCCTGCGTTTGGGATCTAGCCCTGGACGTTCTGCCTGTTTTTTCAATGGAAGGCTGCTCTGGTTAAGACCAGTGCCTGGGGAAGTAGTATTAGGAGGTTTCCCCGGAAGAGGAAAGTCCTTAGCCCCAGAGTGAGAGGGGCTGTTTGTGGACTACCATGGGCGGTATCAGGCCAGCTATATTTTTCAGACTCGGCTTCCTGCGTTTGGGAGGTAGTCCTGGAGGTTCGGCCTGTTTTTTCAATGGAAGGCTGCTCTGGCCGAGACCAGTGCCTGGGGAAGTAGTATTAGGAGGGTTTCCCGGAAGAGGAAAGTCCTTTGCCCCAGGGTGAGAGGGTCTGCTTGTGGGCTGCCATGGGCGGTATCAGGCCAGCTATATTTTTCAGAGTCGACTTCCTGCGTTTGGCAACTAGTCCTGGACGTTCGGCCTGTATTTGCAAAGGAAGCCTGCTCTGGCCGAGTACAATGCCTGGGGAAGTAGTATTAGGAGGGCTCCCCGGAAGAGGAAAGTCCTTTGCCCCAGGGTGAGAGGGGCTGCTTATGGGCTGCCATGGGCGGTATCAGGCCAGCTGTATTTTTCAGAGTCGACTTCCTGCGTTTGGGAGGTAGCCCTGGACGTTCGGCCTGTTTTTTGAATGGAAGGCTGCTCTGGCTGAGACCAATGCCTGGGGAAGTAGTATTAGGAGGGTTCCCCGGAAGAGGTAAGTCCTTAGCCCCAGAGTGAGAGGGGCTCTTTGTGGGCTACCATGGGCGGTATCATGCCAGCTATATTTTTCAGACTCGGCTTCCTGCGTTTGGGATGTAGCCCTGGAGGTTCGGCCTGTTTTGTCAATGGAAGGCTTCTCTGGCTGAGACCAATGCCTGGGGAAGTAGTATTAGGAGGGTTCCCCGGAAGAGGTACGTCCTTAGCCCCAGGGTGAGAGGGTCTGCTTGTTTGCTACCATGGGCGGTATCAGGCCAGGTATATTTTTCAGAGTCGACTTCCTGCGTTTGGGAGGTAGCCCTGGACGTTCGGCCTGTTTTTTCAAAGGAAGGCTGCTCCGGCTGAGACCAATGCCTAGGGAAGTATTATTAGGAGGTTTCTCCGGAAGAGGAAAGTCCTTAGCCCCAGGGTGAGAGGGGCTGCTTGTGGTGTGCCATGGGTGGTATCAGGCCAGCTATATTTTTCAGAGTCGACTTCCTGCGTTTGGCAACTAGTCCAGGATGTTCGGCCTGTATTTCCAAAGGAAGGCTGCTCTGGCCGAGTCCAGTGCCTTGGGAAGTAGTATTAGGAGGTTTCCCCAGAAGAGGAAAGTCCTTAGCCCCAGGGTTAGAGGGTCTGCTTGTTTGCTACCATGGGCGGTATCAGGCCAGCTATATTTTTCAGAGTCGACTTCCTGCGTTTGGGAGGTAGCCCTGGAGGTTCGGCCTGTTTTTTCAAAGGAAGGCTGCTCTGGCTGAGACCAATGCCTGGGTAAGTAGTATTATTAGGGGGTTCCTCGGAAGAGGAAAGTCCTTAGCCCCAGTGTTAGAGGGTCTGCTTGTGGGCTACCATGGGCGGTATCAGGCCAGCTATATTTTTCAGAGTCGAATTCCTGCGTTTGGGAGGTAGCCCTGGAGGTTCTGCCTGTTTTTTCAATGGAAGGCTGCTCTGGCTGAGACCAATGCCTGGGGAAGTAGTATTAGGAGGGTTCCCCGGAAGAGGAAAGTCCTTAGCCCCAGTGTGAGAGGGGCTGTTTGTGGGCTACCATGGGCGGTATCAGGCCATCTATAGTTTTCAGAGTCGACTTCCTGCGTTTGGGAACTAGTCCTGGACGTTCGACCTGTTTTAAAATGGAAGGCTGCTCTGGCTGATACCAATGCCTGGGGAAGTACTATTTGGAGGGTTCCCTGGAAGAGAAAAGTCCTTAGCCCCAGGGTGAGAGGGTCTGCTTCTGGTGTGCCATGAGCGGTATCAGGCCCTCTGTATTTATCAGAGTCAACTTCCTGCTTTTTGGATCTAGCCCTGGACGTTCTGCCTGTATTTTTAAAGGAAGGCTGCTCTGGCTGAGACCAGTGCCTGGGGAAGTAGTATTAGGAGGGTTCCCCGGAAGAGGAAAGTCCTTAGCCCCATGGTGAGAGGGGCTGCTTGTGGGCTGCCATGGGCGGTATCAGGCCAGCTATATTTTTCAGAGTCGACTTCCTGCGTTTGGGAACTAGTCCTGGACGTTCGGCCTGTATTTCCAAAGGAAGGCTGCTCTGGCCGAGTCCAATGCCTGGGGAAGTACTATTTGGAGGGTTCCCCTGAAGAGGAAAGTCCTTAGCCCCAGGGTGAGAGGGTCTGCTTGTGGTGTGCCATGTTCGGTATCAGGCCAGCTATATCTCTCAGACTCGACTTCCTGCGTTTGGGAGGTAGCCCTGGACGTTCTGCCTGTATTTTCAATGGAAGTCTGCTCTGGCTGAGACCAATGCCTGGGGAAGTAGTATTATTAGGGGGGTTCCGCGGAAGAGGAAAGTCCTTAGCCCCAGGGTGAGAGGGTCTGCTTGTGGTGTGCCATGGGCGGTATCAGGCCAGCTATATTTTTCAGAGTCGACTTCCTGCGTTTGGGAACTAGTCCTGGACGTTCGACCTGTTTTAAAATGGAAGGCTGCTCTGGCTGAGACCAATGCCTGGGGAAGTAGTATTAGGACGGTTCCCTGGAAGAGGAAAGTCCTTAGCCCCAGGGTGAGAGGGTCTGCTTGTGGTGTGCCATGGGCGGTATCAGGCCAGCTATATTTATCAGAGTCAACTTCCTGCTTTTTGGATCTAGCCCTGGACGTTCGGACTGTATTTTCAATGGAAGGCTGCTCTGGCTGAGACCAATGCCTGGAGAAGTAGTATTATTAGGAGTGTTCCCCGGAAGACTAAAGTCCTTAGCCCCAGTGTTAGAGGGTCTGCTTGTGGGCTGCCATGGACGATATCAGGCCAGCTATATTTTTCAGAGTCGACTTCCTGCGTTTGGCAACTAGTCCTGGACGTTCGGCCTGTATTTCCAAAGGAAGGCTGCTCTGGCCGAGTCCAATGCCTGGGGAAGTACTATTTGGAGGGTTCCCCCGAAGAGGAAAGTCCTTAGCCCCAGGGTGAGAGGGGCTGTTTGTGGGCTACCATGGGCGGTATCAGGCCAGCTATATTTTTCAGACTCGGCTTCCTGCGTTTGGGATTTAGCTCTGGAGTTTCGGCCTGTTTTTCCAATGGAAGGCTGCTCTGGCCGAGTCCAATGCCTGGGGAAGTAGTATTAGGAGGGTTACACGGAAGAGGAACGTCCTTAGACCCAGAGTGAGAGGGTCTTTGTGGGCTGCCATGGGCGGTATCAGGCCAGCTATATTTTTCAGAGTCGACTTCCTGCGTTTGGGATCTAGCCCTGGACGTTCTGCCTGTATTTTTAAAGGAAGGCTGCTCTGGCTGAGACCAATGCCTGGGGAAATAGTATTAGGAGGGTTCCCCAGAAGAGGAAAGTCGTTAGCCCAAGGGTGAGAGGGGCTGCTTGTGTGCTGCCATGGGCAGTATCATGCCAGCTATATTTTTCAGACTCGGCTTCCTGCGTTTGGTAGCCCTGGAGGTTTGGCCTGTTTTGTCAATGGAAGGCTGCTCTGGCCAAGAACAGTGCCTGGGGAAGTAGTATTAGGAGGGTTCCCCGGAAGAGGAAAGTCCTTCGCCCCAGGGTGAGAGGGTCTGCTTGTGGTGTGCCATGGGCGGTATCAGGCCAGCTATATTTTTCAGAGTCAACTTCCTGCGTTTGGGATCTAGCCCTGGACGTTCGGCCTGTTTTGTCAATGGAAGGCTGCTCTGGCTGAGACCAATGCCTGGGGAAGTAGTATTAGGAGGGTTCCCCGGAAGAGGAAAGTCCTTAGCCCCAGTGTGAGAGGGGCTGTTTGTGGGCTACCATGGGCGGTATCAGGCCAGCTATATTTTTCAGAGTCGACTTCCTGCGTTTGGGAGGTAGCCCTGGACGTTCTGCCTGTTTTTTCAATTGAAGGCTGCTCTGGCTGAGACCAATGCCTTGGGAAGTAGTATTAGGAGGGTTCCCCGGAAGAGGTAAGTCCTTAGCCCCAGGATGAGAGGGGCTCTTTGTGGGCTACCATGGGCGGTATCAGGCCAGCTATATTTTCCAGTATCGAATTCCTGCGTTTGGGATCTAGCCCTGGACGTTCTGCCTGTATTTTCAATGGAAGGCTGCTCTGGCTGAGACCAATGCCTGGAGAAGTAGTATTATTAGGGGGGTTCCCCGGAAGACTAAAGTCCTTAGCCCCAGTGTTAGAGGGTCTGCTTGTGGGCTGCCATGGACGATATCAGGCCAGCTATATTTTTCAGAGTCGACTTCCTGCGTTTGGCAACTAGTCCTGGACGTTCGGCCTGTATTTCCAAAGGAAGGCTGCTCTGGCCGAAACCAATGCCTGGGGAAGTACTATTTGGAGGGTTCCCCCGAAGAGGAAAGTCCTTAGCCCCAGGGTGAGAGGGGCTGTTTGTGGGCTACCATGGGCGGTATCAGGCCAGCTATATTTTTCAGACTCGGCTTCCTGCGTTTGGGATGTAGCTCTGGAGTTTCGGCCTGTTTTTCCAATGGAAGGCTGCTCTGGCCGAGTCCAATGCCTGGGGAAGTAGTATTAGGAGGGTTACACGGAAGAGGAACGTCCTTAGACCCAGAGTGAGAGGGGCTCTTTGTGGGCTGCCATGGGCGGTATCATGCCAGCTATATTTTTCAGAGTCGACTTCCTGCGTTTGGGATCTAGCCCTGGACGTTCTGCCTGTATTTTTAAAGGAAGGCTGCTCTGGCTGAGACCAATGCCTGGGGAAGTAGTATTAGGAGGGTTCCCCGGAAGAGGAAATTCCTTAGCCCCAGTGTGAGAGGGGCTTTTTGTGGGCTGCCATGGGCGGTATCAGGCCAGCTATATTTTTCAGAGTCGACTTCCTGCGTTTGGGATGTAGCCCTGGAGGTTCTGCCTGTTTTTTCAATGGAAGGCTGCTCTGGCTGACACCAATGCCTGGGGAAGTAGTATTAGGAGTTTTCCCCGGAAGAGGAAAGTCCTTAGCCCCAGGGTGAGAGGGGCTGCTTGTGTTGTGCCATGGGCGGTATCAGGCCAGCTATATTTTTCAGAGTCGACTTCCTGCTTTTGGGATCTAGCCCTGGACGTTCTGCCTGTATTTTCAAAGGAAAACTGCTCTGGCCGAGACCAATGCCTGGGGAAGTAGTATTATTAGGGGGGTTCCCCGGAAAAGGAAAGTCCTTAGCCCCAGTGTTAGCGGGTCTGCTTGTGGGCTGCCATGGGCGGTATCAGGCCAGCTATGTCTTTCAGACTCGACTTCCTGTGTTTGGGAGGTAGCCCTGGACGTTCGGCCAGTTTTGTCAATGGAAGGCTGCTCTGGCTGAGACCAATGCCTGGGAAGTAGTATTAGGAGGTTTCCCCGGAAGAGGAAAGTCCTTAGCCCCAGAGTGAGAGGGGCAGTTTGTGGGCTACCATGGGCGGTATCAGGCCATCTATAGTTTTCAGAGTCGACTTACTGCGTTTGGGAACTAGTCCTGGACGTTCGACCTGTTTTTAAAATGGAAGGCTGCTCTGGCTGAGACCAATGCCTGGCGAAGTAGTATTAGGAGGGTTCCCCGGAAGAGGAAAGTCCTTAGCCCCAGGGTGAGAGGGGCTGCTTGTGGGCTGCCATGGGCGGTATCAGGCCAGCTATATTTTTCAGAGTCGATTTCCTGCGTTTGGGAGGTAGCCCTGGACGTTCGGCCTGTTTTTTCAATGGAAGGCTGCTCTGGCCGAGACCAATGCCTGGGGAAGTAGTATCTAGGAGGGTTCCCCGGAAGAGGAAAGTCCTTCGCCCCAGGGTGAGAGGGTCTGCTTGTGGTGTGCCATGGGCGGTATCAGGCCAGCTATATTTTTCAGAGTCGACTTCCTGCGTTTGGCAACTAGTCCTGGACGTTCGGCCTGTATTTGCAAAGGAAGCCTGCTCTGGCCGAGTACAATGCCTGGGGAAGTAGTATTAGGAGGGTTCCCCGGAAGAGGAAAGTCCTTAGCCCCAGGGTGAGAGGGTCTGCTTGTGGTGTGCCATGTTCTGTATCAGGCCAGCTATATTTTTCAGAGTCGACTTCCTGCTTTTGGGATCTAGCCCTGGACGTTCTGCCTGTATTTTTAAAGGAAGGCTGCTCTGGCTGAGACCAGTGCCTGGGGAAGTATTATTAGGGTTGTTCCCCGGAAAAGGAAAGTCCTTAGCCCCAGTGTTAGAGGGTCTGCTTGTGGGCTGCCATGGGCGGTATCAGGCCAGCTATATTTTTCAGAGTCGATTTCCTGCGTTTGGGAGGCAGCCCTGGATGTTCGGCCTGTATTTGCAAAGGAAGCCTGCTCTGGCCGAGGCCAATGCCTGGGGAAGTAGTATTAGGAGGGCTCCCCGGAAGAGGAAAGTCCTTAGCCCCAGGGTGAGAGGTTGTTCTTATGGGCTGCCATGGGCGCTATGAGGCCAGCTGTATTTTTCAGAGTCGACTTCCTGCGTTTGGGAGGTAGTCCTGGACGTTTTGCCTGTTTTTTCAAAGGAAGGCTGCTCTGGCTGAGACCAATGCCTGGGGAAGTAGTATTAGGAGGGTTCCCCGGAAGAGGTAAGTCCGTAGCCCCAGGATAAGAGGGGCTCTTTGTGGGCTACCATGGGCGGTATCAGGCCAGCTATATTTTTCAGAGTCTACTTCCTGCGTTTGGGAGGTAGCCCTGGAGGTTCGGCCTGTTTTGTCAATGGAAGGCTGCTCTGTCCGAGACCAATGCCTGGGGAAGTATTATTAGGAGGGATCCCCGGAAGAGGAAAGTCCTTAGCCCCAGGGTGAGAGGGTCAGCTTGTGGTGTGCCATGGGCGGTATCAGGCCAGCTATATTTTTCAGAGTCGATTTCCTGCGTTTGGGAGGATGCCCTGGACGTTCCGCCTGTATTTTCAAAGGAAGGCTGCTCTGGCTGAGACCAATGCCTGGGGAAGTAGTATTAGGAGGGTTCCCCGGAAGAGGAAATTCGTTAGCCCAAGGGTGAGAGGGGCTTCTTGTGTGCTGCCATGGGCGGTATCAGGCCAGCTATATTTTTCAGACTCGGTTTTCTGCGTTTGGGAGGTAGCCCTGGAGGTTCGGCCTGTTTTGTCAATGGAAGGCTGCTCTGGCCGAGACCAGTGCCTGGGGAAGTAGTATTAGGAGGGTTCCCCGGAAGAGGAAAGTCCTTCGCCCCAGGGTGAGAGGGTCTGCTTGTGGTGTGCCATGGGCGGTATCAGTCCAGCTATATTTTTCAGACTTGGCTTCCTGCGTTTGGGATGTACCCATGGACGTTCGGCCTGTTTTGTCAATGGAAGGCTGCTCTGGCCGAGACCAATGCCTGGGGAAGTAGTATTAGGAGAGTTCCCCAGAAAAGGAAAGTCCTTAGCCCCAGGGTGAGAGGGTCAGCTTGTGGTGTGCCATGGGCGGTATCAGGCCAGCTATATTTTTCAGAGTCGACTTCCTGCGTTTGGCAACTAGTCCTGGACGTTCGGCCTGTATTTGCAAAGGAAGCCTGCTCTGGCCGAGTACAATGCCTGGGGAAGTAGTATTAGGAGGGTTCCCCGGAAGAGGAAAGTCCTTAGCCCCAGGGTGAGAGGGTCTGCTTGTGGTGTGCCATGTTCTGTATCAGGCCAGCTATATTTTTCAGAGTCGACTTCCTGCTTTTGGGATCTAGCCCTGGACGTTCTGCCTGTATTTTTAAAGGAAGGCTGCTCTGGCTGAGACCAGTGCCTGGGGAAGTATTATTAGGGTTGTTCCCCGGAAAAGGAAAGTCCTTAGCCCCAGTGTTAGAGGGTCTGCTTGTGGGCTGCCATGGGCGGTATCAGGCCAGCTATATTTTTCAGAGTCGATTTCCTGCGTTTGGGAGGATGCCCTGGACGTTCCGCCTGTATTTTCAAAGGAAGGCTGCTCTGGCTGAGTCCAATGCCTGGGGAAGTAGTATTAGGAGGGTTCCCCGGAAGAGGAAATTCGTTAGCCCAAGGGTGAGAGGGGCTTCTTGTGTGCTGCCATGGGCGGTATCAGGCCAGCTATATTTTTCAGAGTCGACTTCCTGCGTTTGGCAGCTAGTCCTGGACGTTCGGCCTGTATTTTCAATGGAAGGCTGCTCTGGCTGAGACCAATGCCTGGTGAACTAGTATTATTATGGGGGTTCACCCGGAAGAGGAAAGTCCTTAGCCCCAGTGTTAGCAGGTGTGCTTGTGGGCTGCCATGGGCGGTTTCAGGCCAGCTATATTTTACAGAGTCGACTTCCTGCGTTTGGGAGGTAGCCCTGGACGTTCTGCCTGTTTTGTCAATGGAAGGCTGCTCTGGCTGAGACCAATGCCTGGGGAAGTAGTATTAGGAGGTTTCCCCGGAAGAGGAAAGTCCTTAGCCCCAGAGTGAGAGGGGCAGTTTGTGGGCTACCATGGGCGGTATCAGGCCATCTATAGTTTTCAGAGTCGACTTCCTGCGTTTGGGAACTAGTCCTGGACGTTCGGCCTGTATTTCCAAAGGAAGGCTGCTCTGGCCGAGTCCAGTGCCTTCGGAAGTAGTATTAGGAGGGTTCCCCAGAAGAGGAAAGTCCTTAGCCCCAGAGTGAGAGGGGCTGTTTGTGGGCTACCATGGGCGGTATCAGGCCAGCTATATTTTTCAGACTCGGCTTCCTGCGTTTGGGATGTAGCCCTGGAGTTTCGGAGTGTTTTTCCAATGGAAGGCTGCTCTGGCCGAGTCCAGTGCCTTCGGAAGTAGTATTAGGAGGGTTACCCGGAAGAGGAACGTCCTTAGACCCAGAGTGAGAGGGGCTCTTTGTGGGCTGCCATGGTCGGTATCAGGCCAGCTATATTTTTCAGAGTCGACTTCCTGCGTTTGGGATCTAGCCCTGGACGTTCTGCCTGTATTTTCAATGGAAAACTGCTCTGGCCGAGACCAATGCCTGGGGAAGTAGTATTACTAGGGGGTTCCCCGGAAAAGGTAAGTCCTTAGCCCCAGTGTTAGCGGGTCTGCTTGTGGGCTGCCATGGGCGGTATCAGGCCAGCTATATTTTTCAGAGTCGACTTCCTGTGTTTGGGAGGTAGCCAAGGACGTTCTGCCTGTTTTGTCAATGGAAGGCTGCTCTGGCTGAGACCAATGCCTGGGGAAGTATATTAGGAGGTTTCCCCGGAAGAGGAAAGTCCTTAGCCCCAGAGTGAGAGGTGCAGTTTGTGGGCTACCATGGGCGGTATCAGGCCATCTATATTTTTCAGAGTCGACTTACTGCGTTTGGGAACTAGTCCTGGAGGTTCTGCCTGTTTTTTCAATGGAAGGCTGCTCTGGCTGAGACCAATGCTTGGGGAAGTATTGTTAGGAGGGTTCCCCGGAAGAGGGAAGTCCTTAGCCCCAGGGTGAGAGGGGCTGCTTGTGGGCTGCCATGGGCGGTATCAGGCCAGCTATATTTTTCAGAGTCAACTTCCTGCGTTTGGGAGGTAGCCCTGGACGTTCGGCCTGTTTTTTCAATAGAAGGCTGCTCCGGCTGAGACCAAATCCTGGGGAAGTAGTATTAGGAGGGTTCCCCGGAAGAGGAACGTCCTTAGCCCCAGGGTGAGAGGGGCTCTTTGTGGGCTACCATGGGCGGTATCAGGCCAGCTATATTTTTCAGACTTGGCTTCCTGCGTTTGGGATGTACCCCTGGAGTTTAGGCCTGTTTTGTCAATGGAAGGCTGCTCTGGCCGAAACCACTTCCTGGGGAAGTAGTATTAGGAGGGATCCCCGGAAGAGGAACGTCCTTAGCCCCAGGATGAGAGGGTCTGCTTGTGGTGTGCCATGGGCGGTATCAGGCCAGCTATATTTTTCAGACTCGACGTCCTGCGTTTGGGAACTAGTCCTGGACGTTCGGCCTGTATTTCCAAAGGAAGGCTGCTCTGGCCGAGTCCAATGCCTGGGGAAGTATATATTTGGAGGGTTCCCCGGAAGAGGAAAGTCCTTAGCCCCAGGGTGAGAGGGTCTGCTTGTGGTGTGCCATGTTCGGTATCAGGCCAGCTATATTTTTCAGAGTCGATTTCCTGCGTTTGGGAGGCAGTCCTGGACGTTCGGCCTGTGTTTTCAATGGAAGGCTGCTCTGGCTGAGACCAGTGCCTGGGGAAGTAGTATTAGGAGGGTTCCCCGGAAGAGGAAATTCGTTAGCCCAAGGGTGAGAGGGGCTTCTTGTGTGCTGCCATGGGCGGTATCATGCCAGCTATATTTTTCAGACTCGGTTTTCTGCGTTTGGGAGGTAGCCCTGGAGGTTCGGCCTGTTTTGTCAATGGAAGGCTGCTCTGGCCGAGACCAATGAGTGGGGAAGTAGTATTAGGAGGGTTCCCCGGAAGAGGAAAGTCCTTCGCCCCAGGGTGAGAGGGTCTGCTTGTGGTGTGCCATGGGCGGTATCAGGCCAGCTATATTTTTCAGAGTCGACTTCCTGCGTTTGGCAGCTAGTCCTGGACGTTCGGCCTGTATTTTCAATGGAAGGCTGCTCTGGCTGAGACCAATGCCTAGGGTAGTAGTATTATGAGGGTTCCCCGGAAGACGAAAGTCTTTAGCCCCAGTGTTAGCAGGTCTGCTTGTGGGCTGCCATGGGCGGTTTCAGGCCAGCTATATTTTTCAGAGTCGAATTCCTGCGTTTGGGAGGTAGCCCTGGACGTTCTGCCTGTTTTGTCAATGGAAGGCTGCTCTGGCTGAGACCAATGCCTGGGGAAGTAGTATTAGGAGGGTTCCCCGGAAGAGGAAAGTCCTTAGCCCCAGTGTGAGAGGGGCTCTTTGTGGGCTACCATGGGCGGTATCAGGCCATCTATAGTTTTCAGAGTCGACTTCCTGCGTTTGGGAACTAGTCCTGGACGTTCGACCTGTTTTTAAAATGGAAGGCTGCTCTGGCTGAGACCAATGCCTGGGGAAGTACTATTTGGAGGGTTCCCCGGAAGAGGTAAGTCCTTAGCCCCAGGATGAGAGGGGCTCTTTGTGGGCTACCATGGGCGGTATCAGGCCAGCTATATTTTTCAGAGTCGACTTCCTGCGTTTGGGATGTAGCCCTGGAGGTTCGGCCTGTTTTTTCAAAGGAAGGCTGCTCTGGCCGAGACCAATGCCTGGGGAAGTAGTATTAGGAGGGATCCCCGGAAGAGGAACGTCCTTAGCCCCAGGGTGAGAGGGTCAGCTTGTGGTGTGCCATGGGCGGTATCAGGCCAGCTATATTTTTCAGACTCGGCTTCCTGCGTTTGGGAGGTAGCCCTGGACGTTCCGCCTGTGTTTTCAAAGGAAGGCTGCTCTGGCTGAGACCAATGCCTGGGGAAGTAGTATTAGGAGGGTTCCCCGGAAGAGGAAATTCGTTAGCCCAAGGGTGAGAGGGGCTTCTTGTGTGCTGCCATGGGCGGTATCAGGCCAGCTATATTTTTCAGACTCGGTTTTCTGCGTTTGGGATGTAGCCCTGGAGGTTCGGCCTGTTTTGTCAATGGAAGGCTGCTCTGGCCGAGACCAGTGCCTGGGGAAGTAGTATTAGGAGGGTTCCCCGGAAGAGGAAAGTCCTTCGCCCCAGGGTGAGAGGGTCTGCTTGTGGTGTGCCATGGGCGGTATCAGTCCAGCTATATTTTTCAGACTTGGCTTCCTGCGTTTGGGATGTACCCATGGACGTTCGGCCTGTTTTGTCAATGGAAGGCTGCTCTGGCCGAGACCAATGCCTGGGGAAGTAGTATTAGGAGAGTTCCCCAGAAAAGGAAAGTCCTTAGCCCCAGGGTGAGAGGGTCAGCTTGTGGTGTGCCATGGGCGGTATCAGGCCAGCTATATTTTTCAGAGTCGACTTCCTGCGTTTGGCAGCTAGTCCTGGACGTTCGGCCTGTATTTTCAATGGAAGGCTGCTCTGGCTGAGACCAATGCCTGGTGAACTAGTATTATTATGGGGGTTCACCCGGAAGAGGAAAGTCCTTAGCCCCAGTGTTAGCAGGTCTGCTTGTGGGCTGCCATGGGCGGTTTCAGGCCAGCTATATCTTACAGACTCGACTTCCTGTGTTTGGGAGGTAGCCCTGGACGTTCTGCCTGTTTTGTCAATGGAAGGCTGCTCTGGCTGAGACCAATGCCTGGGGAAGTAGTATTAGGAGGTTTCCCCGGAAGAGGAAAGTCCTTAGCCCCAGAGTGAGAGGGGCTGTTTGTGGGCTACCATGGGCGGTATCAGGCCATCTATAGTTTTCAGAGTCGACTTCCTGCGTTTGGGAACTAGTCCTGGACGTTCGGCCTGTATTTCCAAAGGAAGGCTGCTCTGGCCGAGTCCAGTGCCTTCGGAAGTAGTATGAGGAGGGTTCCCCAGAAGAGGAAAGTCCTTAGCCCCAGAGTGAGAGGGGCTGTTTGTGGGCTACCATGGGCGGTATCAGGCCAGCTATATTTTTCAGACTCGGCTTCCTGCGTTTGGGATGTAGCCCTGGAGTTTCGGAGTGTTTTTCCAATGGAAGGCTGCTCTGGCCGAGTCCAGTGCCTTCGGAAGTAGTATTAGGAGGGTTACCCGGAAGAGGAACGTCCTTAGACCCAGAGTGAGAGGGGCTCTTTGTGGGCTGCCATGGTCGGTATCAGGCCAGCTATATTTTTCAGAGTCGACTTCCTGCGTTTGGGATCTAGCCCTGGACGTTCTGCCTGTATTTTCAATGGAAAACTGCTCTGGCCGAGACCAATGCCTGGGGAAGTAGTATTACTAGGGGGTTCCCCGGAAAAGGTAAGTCCTTAGCCCCAGTGTTAGCGGGTCTGCTTGTGGGCTGCCATGGGCGGTATCAGGCCAGCTATATTTTTCAGAGTCGACTTCCTGTGTTTGGGAGGTAGCCAAGGACGTTCTGCCTGTTTTGTCAATGGAAGGCTGCTCTGGCTGAGACCAATGCCTGGGGAAGTAGTATTAGGAGGTTTCCCCGGAAGAGGAAAGTCCTTAGCCCCAGAGTGAGAGGTGCAGTTTGTGGGCTACCATGGGCGGTATCAGGCCATCTATATTTTTCAGAGTCGACTTACTGCGTTTGGGAACTAGTCCTGGAGGTTCTGCCTGTTTTTTCAATGGAAGGCTGCTGTGGCTGAGACCAATGCTTGGGGAAGTATTGTTAGGAGGGTTCCCCGGAAGAGGGAAGTCCTTAGCCCCAGGGTGAGAGGGGCTGCTTGTGGGCTGCCATGGGCGGTATCAGGCCAGCTATATTTTTCAGAGTCAACTTCCTGCGTTTGGGAGGTAGCCCTGGACGTTCGGCCTGTTTTTTCAATAGAAGGCTGCTCCGGCTGAGACCAAATCCTGGGGAAGTAGTATTAGGAGGGTTCCCCGGAAGAGGAACGTCCTTAGCCCCAGGGTGAGAGGGGCTCTTTGTGGGCTACCATGGGCGGTATCAGGCCAGCTATATTTTTCAGACTTGGCTTCCTGCGTTTGGGATGTACCCCTGGAGTTTAGGCCTGTTTTGTCAATGGAAGGCTGCTCTGGCCGAAACCACTTCCTGGGGAAGTAGTATTAGGAGGGATCCCCGGAAGAGGAACGTCCTTAGCCCCAGGATGAGAGGGTCTGCTTGTGGTGTGCCATGGGCGGTATCAGGCCAGCTATATTTTTCAGAGTCGACGTCCTGCGTTTGGGAACTAGTCCTGGACGTTCGGCCTGTATTTCCAAAGGAAGGCTGCTCTGGCCGAGTCCAATGCCTGGGGAAGTATATATTTGGAGGGTTCCCCGGAAGAGGAAAGTCCTTAGCCCCAGGGTGAGAGGGTCTGCTTGTGGTGTGCCATGTTCGGTATCAGGCCAGCTATATTTTTCAGAGTCGATTTCCTGCGTTTGGGAGGCAGTCCTGGACGTTCGGCCTGTGTTTTCAATGGAAGGCTGCTCTGGCTGAGACCAGTGCCTGGGGAAGTAGTATTAGGAGGGTTCCCCGGAAGAGGAAATTCGTTAGCCCAAGGGTGAGAGGGGCTTCTTGTGTGCTGCCATGGGCGGTATCATGCCAGCTATATTTTTCAGACTCGGTTTTCTGCGTTTGGGAGGTAGCCCTGGAGGTTCGGCCTGTTTTGTCAATGGAAGGCTGCTCTGGCCGAGACCAATGAGTGGGGAAGTAGTATTAGGAGGGTTCCCCGGAAGAGGAAAGTCCTTCGCCCCAGGGTGAGAGGGGCTGCTTGTGGTGTGCCATGGGCGGTATCAGGCCAGCTATATTTTTCAGAGTCGACTTCCTGCGTTTGGCAGCTAGTCCTGGACGTTCGGCCTGTATTTTCAATGGAAGGCTGCTCTGGCTGAGACCAATGCCTGGTGAAGTAGTATTATTATGGGGGTTCACCCGGAAGAGGAAAGTCCTTAGCCCCAGTGTTAGCGGGTCTGCTTGTGGTGTGCCATGGGCGGTATCAGGCCAGCTATATTTTTCAGACTCGGCTTCCTGCGTTTGGGAGGTAGCCCTGGACGTTCTGCCTGTATTTTCAATGGAAGGCTGCTCTGGCTGAGACCAATGCCTGGGGAAGTAGTATTAGGAGGGTTCCCCGGAAGAGGAAAGTCCTTAGCCCCAGGGTGAGAGGGGCTGCTTGTGGGCTGCCATGGGCGGTATCAGGCCAGCTATATTTTTCAGAGTCGACTTCCTGCGTTTGGGAGGTAGCCCTGGACGTTCTGCCTGTTTATTCAATGGAAGGCTGCTCTGGCTGAGACCAATGCCTGAGGAAGTAGTATTAGGAGGGTTCCCCGGAAGAGGAAAGTCCTTAGCCCCAGGGTGAGAAGGGCTGCTTGTGGGTTGCCATGGGCGGTATCAGGCCAGCTATATTTTTCAGAGTCGATTTCCTGCGTTTGGGATGTACCCATGGACGTTCGGCCTGTTTTGTCAATGGAAGGCTGCTCTGGCCGAGACCACTGCCTGGGGAAGTAGTATTAGGAGAGTTCCCCAGAAAAGGAAAGTCCTTAGCCCCAGGGTGAGAGGGTCAGCTTGTGGTGTGCCATGGGCGGTATCAGGCCAGCTATATTTTTCAGAGTCGACTTCCTGCGTTTGGCAACTAGTCCTGGACGTTCGGCCTGTATTTGCAAAGGAAGCCTGCTCTGGCCGAGTACAATGCCTGGGGAAGTAGTATTAGGAGGGTTCCCCGGAAGAGGAAAGTCCTTAGCCCCAGGGTGAGAGGGTCTGCTTGTGGGCTGCCATGGTCTGTATCAGGCCAGCTATATTTTTCAGAGTCGACTTCCTGCGTTTGGGAGGTAGCCCTGGACGTTCTGCCTGTATTTTTAAAGGAAGGCTGCTCTGGCTGAGACCAGTGCCTGGGGAAGTATTATTAGGGTTGTTCCCCGGAAGAGGAAAGTCCATAGCCCCAGGGTGAGAGGGGCTGCTTGTGGGCTGCCATGGGCGGTATCAGGCCAGCTATATTTTTCAGAGTCGACTTCCTGCGTTTGGGATCTAGCCCTGGACGTTCTGCCTGTATTTTCAATGGAAAACTGCTCTGGCCGAGACCAATGCCTGGGGAAGTAGTATTACTAGGGGGTTCCCCGGAAAAGGTAAGTCCTTAGCCCCAGTGTTAGCGGGTCTGCTTGTGGGCTGCCATGGGCGGTATCAGGCCAGCTATATTTTTCAGAGTCGACTTCCTGTGTTTGGGAGGTAGCCAAGGACGTTCTGCCTGTTTTGTCAATGGAAGGCTGCTCTGGCTGAGACCAATGCCTGGGGAAGTAGTATTAGGAGGTTTCCCTGGAAGAGGAAAGTCCTTAGCCCCAGAGTGAGAGGTGCAGTTTGTGGGCTACCATGGGCGGTATCAGGCCATCTATATTTTTCAGAGTCGACTTACTGCGTTTGGGAACTAGTCCTGGAGGTTCTGCCTGTTTTTTCAATGGAAGGCTGCTCTGGCTGAGACCAATGCTTGGGGAAGTATTGTTAGGAGGGTTCCCCGGAAGAGGGAAGGCCTTAGGCCAGGGTGAGAGGGGCTGCTTGTGGGCTGCCATGGGCGGTATCAGGCCAGCTATATTTTTCAGAGTCAACTTCCTGCGTTTGGGAGGTAGCCCTGGACGTTCGGCCTGTTTTTTCAATAGAAGGCTGCTCAGGCTGAGACCAATGCCTGGGGAAGTAGTATTAGTAGGGTTCCCCGGAAGAGGAACGTCCTTAGCCCCAGGGTTAGAGGGGCTGCTTGTGGGCTACCATGGGCGGTATCAGGCCTGCTATATTTTTCAGACTCGGTTTTCTGCGTTTGGGAGGTAGCCCTGGAGGTTCGGCCTGTTTTGTCAATGGAAGGCTGCTCTGGCCGAGACCAATGAGTGGGGAAGTAGTATTAGGAGGGTTCCCCGGAAGAGGAAAGTCCTTCGCCCCAGGGTGAGAGGGTCTGCTTGTGGTGTGCCATGGGCGGTATCAGGCCAGCTATATTTTTCAGAGTCGACTTCCTGCGTTTGGCAGCTAGTCCTGGACGTTCGGCCTGTATTTTCAATGGAAGGCTGCTCTGGCTGAGACCAATGCCTAGGGTAGTAGTATTATGAGGGTTCCCCGGAAGACGAAAGTCTTTAGCCCCAGTGTTAGCAGGTCTGCTTGTGGGCTGCCATGGGCGGTTTCAGGCCAGCTATATTTTTCAGAGTCGAATTCCTGCGTTTGGGAGGTAGCCCTGGACGTTCGGCCTGTTTTGTCAATGGAAGGCTGCTCTGGCTGAGACCAATGCCTGGGGAAGTAGTATTAGGAGGTTTCCCCGGAAGAGGAAAGTCCTTAGCCCAAGAGTGAGAGGGGCTGTTTGTGGGCTACCATGGGCGGTATCAGGCCATCTATAGTTTTCAGAGTCGACTTCCTGCCTTTGGGAACTAGTCCTGGACGTTCGACCTGTTTTTAAAATGGAAGGCTGCTCTGGCTGAGACCAATGCCTGGGGAAGTACTATTTGGAGGGTTCCCCGGAAGAGGTAAGTCCTTAGCCCCAGGATGAGAGGGGCTCTTTGTGGGCTACCATGGGCGGTATCAGGCCAGCTATATTTTTCAGAGTCGACTTCCTGCGTTTGGGATGTAGCCCTGGAGGTTCGGCCTGTTTTTTCAAAGGAAGGCTGCTCTGGCCGAGACCAATGCCTGGGGAAGTAGTATTAGGAGGGATCCCCGGAAGAGGAACGTCCTTAGCCCCAGGGTGAGAGGGTCAGCTTGTGGTGTGCCATGGGCGGTATCAGGCCAGCTATATTTTTCAGACTCGGCTTCCTGCGTTTGGGAGGTAGTCCTGGACGTCCGGCCTGTTTTTTCAATGGAAGGCTGCTCTGCCCGAGACCAATGCCTGGGGAAGTAGTATTAGGAGGGTTCCCCGGAAGAGGAAAGTCCTTAGCCCCAGTGTGAGAGGGGCTGTTTGTGGGCTACCATGGGCGGTATCAGGCCAGCTATAATTTTCAGAGTCGACTTCCTGCGTTTGGCAACTAGTCCTGGACGTTCGGCCTGTATTTGCAAAGGAAGCCTGCTCTGGCCGAGTACAATGCCTGGGGAAGTAGTATTAGGAGGGCTCCCGGGAAGAGGAAAGTCCTTAGCCCCAGGGTGAGAGGTTGTGCTTATGGGCTGCCATGGGCGGTATGAGACCAGCTGTATTTTTCAGAGTCGACTTCCTGCGTTTGGGAGGTAGCACTGGACGTTCTGCCTGTAATTTCAATGTAAGGCTGCTCCGGCTGAGACCAATGCCTGGGGAAGTATTATTAGGAGGTTTCCCCGGAAGAGGAAAGTCCTTAGGCCCTGGGTGAGAGGGGCTGCTTGTGGGCTGCCATGGGCGGTATCAGGCCAGCTATATTTTTCAGACTCGGCTTCCTGCGTTTGGGATGTAGCCCTGGAGGTTCGGCCTGTTTTGTCAATGGAAGGCTGCTCTGGCCGAGACCAATGAGTGGGGAAGTAGTATTAGGAGGGTTCCCCGGAAGAGGAAAATCCTTAGCCCCAGGGTGAGAGGGTCTGCTTGTGGTGTGCCATGGGCGGTATCAGGCCAGCTATATTTTTCAGAGTCGACTTCCTGCTTTTGGGAGGTAGCCCTGGACGTTCTGCCTGTATTTTCAATGGAAGGCTGCTCCGGCTGAGACCAATGCCTGGGGAAGTATTATTAGGAGGGATCCCCGGAAGAGGAAAGTCCATAGCCCCAGGGTGAGAGGGGCTGCTTGTGGGCTGCCATGGGCGGTATCAGGCCAGCTATATTTTTCAGAGTCGATTTCCTGCGTTTGGGAGGTAGCCCTGGACGTTCGGCCTGTGTTTTCAATGGAAGGCTGCTCTGGCTGAGACCAATGCCTGGGGAAGTAGTATTAGGAGGGTTCCCCGGAAGAGGAAAGTCCTTAGCCCCAGGGTGAGAGGGGCTGCTTGTGGGCTGCCATGGGCGGTATCAGGCCAGCTATATTTTTCAGAGTCGACTTCCTGCGTTTGGGAGGTAGCCCTGGACGTTCTGCCTGTTTATTCAATGGAAGGCTGCTCTGGCTGAGACCAATGCCTGGGGAAGTAGTATTAGGAGGGTTCCCCGGAAGAGGAAAGTCCTTAGCCCCAGTGTGAGAGGGGCTGCTTGTGGGCTACCATGGGCGGTATCAGGCCATCTATAGTTTTCAGAGTCGACTTCCTGCGTTTGGCAACTAGTCCTGGACGTTCGGCCTGTATTTCCAAAGGAAGGCTGCTCTAGCCGAGACCAATGCCTGGGGAAGTAATATTTGGAGGGTTCCCCGGAAGAGGAAAGTCCTTAGCCCCAGGGTGAGAGGGTCTGCTTGTGGTGTGCCATGTTCTGTATCAGGCCAGCTATATTTTTCAGAGTCGACTTCCTGCTTTTGGGAT
>BSDF01000115.1:0-56716 GCA_027925045.1 Hypotaenidia okinawae | reverse complement strand
CCCTGGATCCTGACCCTCCTCTGTAAGCAGGACCTTCACTGTCCAGGGATTGTTCTTCCTTCAGGGATGCTCCTTTTTCTTTTTTCCCTGGTTTCCCCCTTCTATTTCCCTGTTGGAAGTTTGAGGTTTTTCAGCAGAACTGTTAATATAAGCGTTTCTCTTCTGGTGTTCTCTTTGCAGCCTGTTTCTGGGTTCAATCTGTTTGTGGGTGCTCTTGTACCCTAGTGTGATGGAGGGCTTTTCCTCTAGCAGAACTAGTATTTGAAGCTTTTTCTTCGTTACTAGCTTTTTTGTTAGCGTCTTAAGTGTATTAATTTGTTGCCTCTTTGCTGCAGCATCTTCAGAAGGGCAGAAGCCTGTGGATCCCAATCTTTGAGGAAATAACTTCCCTTTTTAAGACTATCACCTGTGAGTTGTTTATCATTACTTAAGGTACTTGTTTGCAATAAAATGCCTTTTCAAAATGTCCTGTGTACTTGTTTCATTTTCCACAGTGAATTTTTCTTTCCCTCCTGCTCTGAAGCTCATTCTACACTGCTGGTTTTCTTTTGGAGCAGCTGGTTTCCATTTGTAGCCGCTGTTTCTGTTGTTTCTGTCAGAAGATTGTGTAGTTTTCTCAGTGTGTCCCATCACCACGCTGGTCACTGTGAGGAGGGTTCCTGCTATGTGACATTGGGATCTCTCAGCAGCCAGCGGTGGGCACAGCCCCAGGGCAGCTGGCATGTGGCCCAAGGCTGGCAATGGCACACACACACAGAGCCCCAGCAAACCAAAAGCCTCACTAATGAAGTTTTGTCTTTGGGTTTTTTGGTATAATGCCCTTTCCCTAACAGCAAAGCCAAGTTAGCTACCTGTTCTGGTACTGTGACACACCCCTTACGCCGGTCTGTGCGTAGACCAGCAGGATGCTGAGCAGCCCCACTGGTGTCTGAGGCTGTGGGTTGGGCTGACAGGCACAGGCTTAGTGGCTGTCCTTGTGGAGACAATGTCTGTCTCCATGGTGTGTCTCAGTCTCGCCCCTGTTCCCTCAGTCTTCTATGCTTGGGCTGTTCTGCCACCTACAGCTGCTCCATGTCAGAAGGTGGAACAGGGCATGGCCTGTCCCTGCTGCACCATGCGTGCGTAGGGACCAGGGGTCTCACCTTTGTCATCCTTCTCTTCCTCACTGGCCATTTCAGCACTCCTGCTTGAGGCGAGGTCCTTTGGTCTCAGGCTGGTGGCTGACACTTTCCCAACCGCCAGGTTCTGCTCTCAGCACCACCCCACCAGCCGACAGCTGCACGTAAAAATCACAACTTCCTGGTTTCATGTGAAAACCGCCAAATTTTCCGCTGTCGCAGCAGCCTCCTGCCCCTACAGAGGGGGTATTTTTCCTCCCCCAGTACACTGGTGTGTTAGATGAAGGAGTAAGCGCCCAGGAACAATGACAGCTGCTGAGAGGGACGCAAACCAAACTGGTGTTCAAGACTCACCTGCCCCTTTCTTACACTTAGGAAAGGCCAGGTCCTGCTGGCAACTGCCCTGCTCTTCTAAACACAACAGGCACCCCTCAGCTCTGGTTGTGGTGGGAGTAATGTTTCACTGACACATTTTGGAAGGATTCAAAGCCTCCCTTGGCATTAGCTTCCTGAATTGAAGGCTGCACCAGCACTGCACTGATACCCATGGAGTAGCATTTTCCACTTCACAGGGATAGACATTTGGGTTAGCAGTTGGGCACTGTTTAATTTCGGGTTAAATTAAATCACCTTGCTCTGCTAATGCCTCTGCCTTTGAAGAAGGGCCCGAGGACTGATGAGGAAGAGCACGCTTCCCTAAAAAGTGTCCTTGGGGCAGGGCTGAGGAAATCCTGCCCCGTCCGGTTCCGGAGCTGGGGCACTGCCAGAGAGGCCTGGAGGCACCCAAAATGGGCAGTAAGGGGAAGGTGGCAGGGGGGTTTTGGGGGGGGAGCATCCCCCCAATTACACAACTCTACAAATCACACACATTCCAGGAGCATGCCTGCTAATTTCCATGCGTGTCCCCAGTAGTAGCTGATGTGGTAATTCCTGCCCAATTAGTGTAAATTTAGGTGGGTTTTTGTGATCCTGTAACAGGATCAATATGTTGTAAGTTCTGTGTAGAAGAACTCCCCTGGCACCCATCTCTGTGCAGGCAGGGAGGAAATCTACTCGCTCTACTCTGGGTGCACGCAGGCATCCTGCACACTGGGCAGCGCCCCCGCTTTTGGGACAATGGTATGAATTAGGTTTATGTTTAATTAGGTTTATGCTAATTCTCCTCCTCAGCTTTCCCAAACCCTGCTCCCTATTGAGAGCTCCTCTCCAGAGACTGGAGCTCTCTCAGGGCAGGGAATGTTCTCAGAAGGATGCTTCTGGAGGGCGACTGCGGCCCATTCCACGCTGCTCATGGCAGGTGGGAGTCCCAGCCAGTGGACTTGCTGTTAAGTAACATTTACTTCTTCTGTTTCATATTTTGTGGAGAAATTCAGAACTGAGCAAATACTGTGGGAACTATTTAGGTGTAGTACTCCACACGGTCAGGAAGCGCCCCTTCCTTTAACTGGCCTTTTTACTGCTGATACTTCTACTATTTTTATTTACATTTTCTACCCTGGACAGGCACTAGCAATGCCTGCAGTGCTCTACTTTTCAGGCCTCTGTCCTCTCAGTCTGCTCTCCTCACCCCTCGACAGCACTCTCCCTCCACTAGTGCGTGAGGACTGACTGCCGTGAAGCAGGATGTGATCTGACGCCAAGTCAGCTTAGCTGCAAAGGTAGTCCGTCTTCAGGCTGTGCTCTGGCTCCTTGCCATGTGCTCAGAGGGACTGTGCAGAAGACTTCTCATTCGACGGGTGTTGCCTTGCTGTGGAGAAGCCTGTGCGAAGGGTCACGCCTGCAATCCCTGCAGAGCAGTGAGGACAGGAGGGCAGGGGTGAGGAAACCAGAAGCCATTCAGCTTTCAGTGAGACCACATGGTTATGTTCCTCAGCTGTAACAGGACACTCTGTGTCCCAGGGCACAGGTGGAAATGTAGAGATGAGATACTTTTCCTTCACAAGTAGAACAAGTAGAGTGTTTCCCATTCCTTCTCTTGCATAAATCGCAGGGGGTTCCACTCTGATACATCTCGAGGCTTAAAATCTTGTTTCTACAGCGTTCGCTTTGTGAACAGAAAATTTAAAATCCATCCTGCAAGTCTGTTTTTCACGTTAGTCAGATTCCATGTGAACAGTGTTTTTATTTCCAAACAAGCAACAGAATTAACAGTAGGTGGAAATCTTAGCCATGCCACCCAAAGTAATCCCTTCCACTTGCTCAGAAGGCAGAGTCTGCAGGGCCTGCGCCCTGTTCACCAGCCTGCACACACGGTGCTGACTCTCAGTCACACCGGCACAAGCAACTACTTGGTGGGAAGACAGATACAGAATTGCAGAATTGCTCATTTGGGGAATTGGTGACCTGGACCCACTTGACTGCTTGAAAAAGGTAACACGGTTATCAAGAGCTTTGTGGAAAGGAAAATTTCCACACTCTAAAACTGGCCAGCAAGGTTCACCTGGCCTCCTCCAACCCTAAGCTGGAGCACGGCAGGATAATGTATTGCACTGCGTGCTCAGCCGAGTAACTGGTTTTGAAGCAGCAGTGTTTGGAGGCTTGTTTTCTTTTCAAAGGAGTTTTAACTTAAAAGTTCAAACTCTGGCCTTCAAAGCATCCGTTAACCTCTGGTTTAGAACAGTATTGTGGGGCAGAACAGTACTGTGGAAATCACTGCTAAGACCCTGTAAATCGGTTGTGCCACAATCCAGAGCTGTGTGCCTGAGTCCTACACAGAGGATTCAAAGTCAGAGGAGTTTTTTCTACTGTCCCCAGCGAGGCTGAAGTCAAGCCTATGCCAATCAAAAGCTATCATACAGACACACACAGAGAACTGCCCAGAAGAGTAATTTGGGTTTGCTGCAAAATCAAGTCAGCAAATCAACATGCAGTGACTGTGCTGTCACTGGCAACCTGAGAAATCGAGTGTCATGATGAGTTTTAACATTAATGAACATTAGTTAACCGTATAATTAATTCTGATTAATTACAGAAACAAGCAGATGAGACCTTAAAGGACCTGCAGTGAAATCATGGTGATCCTTGCTCTGTGTGGAGGGTCCTTTTCATAGCACCTCCCAAAGAGTGTGACACTCAAAACTGGCTTGGATGTGCTCCTCCGACTTACCAGGCGTCCATCATTTAGCACCTCGTTGTGGGCAAGTAAAATAAACAGGCACATGAGCAAAGCAGTACTGTTATATGACAAACACAAAATAATGTCTTAATTAACAATTAATTAATTAATGTCTTGAAAAAAGTCTCTTACTAATTTGGAGATGCCATAAACAAGAACATCCCTCTGAAGACAGGGACAAGTCTGCCATCTTCTCTCCCAGTCGTGGTTTAACCCCAGCCAGTAGCTAAGCATGGGGCTTATCCCCTCGAGTGGGATAGGGATAGGGAGGAGAATGGAAAAAACCCTCATGGGCTGAGATAAAAATCAGTTTAATGGGATAACAAAGGACAATACTCCTACAACGACTACCCCTACTACTAGTAGTACTACTACTGAAATCAATGAGTGGTGCACAAATTCCACAGCTCCCCACATTTTGTAAAAAACCAAGCACCAGATGCTCAGCCTGCTCCAAGAATCTGTCCTGCCTCCTGGCTCACTCCCCCAGTTCTATCTGGATCATGATGTTCTGTGGCAGGGAATGTCCCTTTGGCCACTCTGGGCCCGCTGTCCTGGCTGGAGTCTCCCAGCGTCTCCTACACCTTGCAGAGTACAGGAAGCTGAAAAGCCCTTGACTTTAGGTAGGCACTGCAACTAACCGGCAACAAGTAAAAACATCAGTGTGTTATCAATGTTATTCTCACGCTATATCCAAAGCAGAGCACTTGACTGGCCACTAGAAGGAAAATTAGCTAGATTTCAGCTGCAAAAAGGACACGACGTTTTGTACACATAATTAGAAACCTCCTTGAAGTGTTACAGCACAGTGCCAACTCAGGGTCTTTCATAATTTGTAACATAGACAGAAAAGCAGGATCCACACCCCTAGTGAAGTCAAAGCACATTATGAAGGCAACAAATGTTTGTGGAGGGCTCTGCACAATGCCTCCTCTTAAACCCCCTCAATCACAAATGAGACAAATGCCCAAGTAAGAACCGAAAACTTTTACCTGCAAATAATACTCTCCTTCAACAACATGTAGCCCATCAAAGGCACCCAGAACATAAATGTCATCTTTCTGCTTCTCTGCCATCTTGTCACTCAGATGGCAGCAGAGGTCATGCTGGCAAATGGCTTGATTTCCCTCAGGTTGGGTGAGCTCAGTGAAGGAGAAGAGATCATGGTAAACGACCCCACCGAAATAGGGATTGCTGGATGGAAGCTGTGCAATACTGCTGGCGTACAAACTCCAGCTCACCGGAGCGGGATAGTCAGGAGACAGATGTGGGCGTGAACTCAGCTCTGCCACCAAAAGGTGACCATTTTCTGTTTCTGTAGTATAATAATATGCTCTTGGGCCACCTGGGGCATAAGTTCCACTCCCTGCAAACACAGAACACCAGAAAGCTTTGCTTTTAATCTGAAAGCAAGTATACAGTAGCTGTAAGCACTATTCACCAGAAGAACAGGTGCCACAGTTTATTCTAATGTTTACCAGATTGTTCTGAAAGGAAATTAAGCCTTCACAGACTACAATCCTAGCATAATGCTTTTTGCAGTCAGTAGAAAGTAGACCAAACTCTGACGCTTCATGTACTGTAAATGGCCAGGTTACTGTGCTATACCATGTGTGATATACCATTGTATATGATTTAAGTGGCTGAAGCTATCCATTGAGTTTAGCTGCGTCAGAAATCAGAATTCCTGACTAAAATTCATGATAAGTCTGTTGGGTCAAATGAATTCTGTAAAAAAAAAGTTACCTCCAAAAGCCACGTCTTTATTCAAACTCTTCACATAAATAGGTAAATCTTTACATCCCAAAGTAAAACCTACTCATAGAGAATACGAGTTGTATGACATAGGGTCTTCAGTGACTGAGAACTAAAGCAATGGCCTATATCTGCTTTTGTTTGGAAGGCACAGTTTAGGGCTACGTTTCAGCAACACCGGTAAGTTTTCTCTCACTTCTGCAGGCACAGCGCCGCCAAACTCATGCTTGACTTCCAGTATCTATTTGGGAAATATATACAGCGAAAACAGGGCCTGCAAAGAAAACCTGACTCTAGGGCTGCAGCCCCGGAGTGTGGCAGGACTCCCAAGAACATTTCTCAGGGTGAGGTTTCCACCTGGTGGAGAAAAAAAGGTTTGGGCCTTCTCATAACCAAAGCATCGATAACCAGCACCCCCGGGGGCAGAAGGTGAAAAACCGCATCCATAAACTCCGGATCCGGACTGATCCTTTAACAAATAACGAAAGGTGTTCAAGATGCATGCATTTCTGAGTCCCTCCAGATCATTCTTTCCTTTCTATCTCTACAAGGTCCCTTGTCCCAAACCTGTCAACGCATGTATGCGTGCCTGAAGCTGACTGGAGTTTCTGCCCAGGTCAGCTGCACTGCACAGCTATAAACGCTGCTCACGGGAACAAGATCCGTTAGAGCAGCATCACCTCACCTGTCATGTCTGGAGTGGAGCTGCGTGTATGTGCTGAAAGAAAACTGACGCCCATTCCCATGGCCCACGCTGAGTGGAACTGGACCGCCGACAACAGTGGGAGAGTGTTACCCCAAGCAGTTGGGAACAGAATGGTGTCGGCCTGAAATCTGCTTGCCAAGACCACAGCTGGGTCATGACAGAGAATGTCTGCGCAAGTGAAAATGCCAAAGGAGCCAAAGGATGTTTTGAAAGTAAGGAATTCTGGATCCTTGGGGTAATTCAACTGTTTCTTTGTCTCAAAAAGGCTGAACTGTTCACAGAAAGGAATGGAGAGAGAAAAAAAGGAAAAAAGTGTTAGAAAATAAATACAACTATTTAAATCAGAATAATAGTGAGTGTAATGCTCATTCACTTACACACAAGTAATGGAGAGCACGATTCGTGAACATGCTACATCTTCATTTCGGAAAGGAGATTTCCTGCTACTGCAAGAGGACTCAATCACAAACATCCACAGTTCTGATCTGACTCCAGTGAAGGGCATTTGTATTTAGTTAGCAAGAGTTTAGGACATTACTGTTTTAATATCCCATGTGTCACTTCCTACTGAGAAACAATACAGCTAGAGGAGTGACTGAGTTTTAAGTTCTTTTAATTACTTGATATTAAATTCAGAATAGCAGGAATTAAGATATCTTAAGGCAGTGGCTTTCACCTGTCCTCCGATACCTGACCTGTAATGGCTCCATGTCCACATACTTTTACACCTGGGAAGCGGCTTCCGTTTCACATCTTTAATCACCTCAGGACCACACCCTTCCTCGACTTTGTAGAATCCTCTTACCTTGTGGTAACGAGCCACCACGAGCTGCTGCCAATTTTCCATCCTGTGACTGCTTATATTTGAACTGAGTAGGACAGGCAGCTCTGTAGCAAATGCCTTAATAAAATCTTCAAAGCAAAAGCCTGTTGTACTCTTTGCATCCCCTAATTTTGCAGTGCAGTAGAAGTGAACTTTGTACAAGATTTCTTCACAAGTGTGCATTGTTTATTGCTCAGAGCTGCAGTCTTTGCTATATGGTTTGTAAATTTTGGCTCTAGGTATTGTTGATCTTTTACAGGCTGTGGTGGTTTTGGCCCTGGCCAGAGGCCAAATGCCCACCAAGCCGCTTGCTCACTCCCCCTTCAGCCGAAAAGGGGAGAAAATGTGTTTTTGGAGGCTTAGGCCCTGAGCTAAGGACAGAGGGATCACTCGCCAATTAGTGCCATGGGCAAAACAGACTCGGCACAGAATAAAGGAAAGAAAAGTGATTTATTACAACTACGACTAATACACCCAGTGAACAGGAACGAGATCAGAGTAAGGAGCAGCCAGGACTTAAAGCGCCTTCCCCCACCCCTCCCCTTCTTAGCAAACTTAAACTTCATGGTCTTACTCCCTTCTTCTCCCCCAGCATGACATGGGGAGGGGCAGGGAATGGGCAGTGAGGTTCTGGTGGTACCAGTTGCTTTCCTTCCCCAGATCTTAACACTTCTACTTCCCCCCACCCCTCGCCTCTTCGCACCCTTAGCTTTAATCATCAATTTCGCTCCCTTCTTCCCTCCCATCGCAGCACCAGGAGGGGCAGGGAATGGGGAGTGGGGGGTTTCAGTCCGTTCCGCCCAAGCTGTCTTCTGTCTCAACTGGGGAGGGGGCATTCGACACACACTCACAAACACACACACACACACACACACACACACACACACTTCCCTTGCAGCACCATGGGGTCCCACCCACGCGAGAGTCGTATCCACGAACTCCTGCAGCGTGAGTCCTCTCCATCAGGGAGTCATCTCCTCACCACAGGCCTCTCAGCAGGACTTCCTTCCATAGGCTTCTGACATTTGGGCCCGGGCTCCCCCGGCCTGGCTCCCCACAAAGTCACAAGTCCCCCGGCAAACCTGCTGAGGCGTGGATCAATCTCTTCACAGGGTGTAGATGTCTCTGCTCCCCGTCCTCATCCATGGGCTGCGAGGGGACAACCCGCTTCACCATGGTCTTCTCCACGAGCTGCAGGGGAAACTTTCTTTCCACATTCCTTTCCCCCCCTCCTTCTGGGCCTGGCCTTGGCTATCGGTGCAGCTGGTCACATCTTCCCACTCTGCGTTCCAGTGGCAAAGTGTGCCAGCCTGCAGGTTTTTTCTCCTATATGTGATTCACAGAGGCGCTATGAATCCTCCTGTGATTGGTCAAAAGTGACTTTGGCCTTGAATTAGCTCCTGTTTACTGTTGGGAACTCACAACAAACTGTAACTGCTGCTTTGCAAAAGACATCTCAGAGGCAGAGCTACAGCAAACTGCAACACAGGCATCTGAGGTAACTGCAAGTGCTACTGGTGCTGTACTTGCTTTATTCCTCCCTGGCACATACTGTAGTGACAGCAGTTTCTTTCAGTGAATATTCCAGTGCAATTCACAGTGATGGACTTCAGGGCTGGTGGAGTTTTTAGGATTTCATCAATGTGAGGTCAGACTTTCATCCTGTTGTGCATGAGTGGTTATTTTCCATGCGCTTTCAAAGATATTTGACCTGAAAGAGCTTTGTATTTGAGGCTGATCTCCTACACTGTTGTGCCTGTGGTCTTAGCAGCAGTTCTGACTCACTGGTTTTGTTGGTTGCTCTATTAGGTGTTATTTCATTACTATGCCACAAATGATCAGGTATAAGCAAAAAAGGCTTAACAGTGACACAGAGTCGAGAAAAATCCTTGCTGTTCTTCACTTGGAAAGCTTCAATTATTTAATAGCATTTACATTCATGTACTGCTTTTCATCTCAAAGTGCTTTAGAAACAGGAACTAATTAATTCCTATTACTGGGAAGCAGTCTTTTTTCTTTTTTTCTCTGTTCCAAACTGCTGCTTCTCTCCACCTGCCAAGACACACAGATCAATCTCTAGACCCTTCACAAGAATTGGAGCTGGAGCGACTAGGCAGTCAAAATATTGGCACACAGGTTTACCAATCTGCCCTGCCAAAAAAACCTCACCCTTTTCATGGTATTCAAAGCCTAAAAGTTAAAAGACTGAGTATGAGTTACACTGGCTTGGTGTCACTGGTGAAGAGTCTAATAAGCACAGGCCTTGAGGGCTGGTTCTCTCTTTTGAACAACAAAGAAGCTAGAGATTTCTGCTGAAGTTTTGGAAGTTACAGCTGTCCTTAAAAAATGCATATTCTAAAATGATGAAAAGTGTGTCAGTCAAGAATGTACATGGAATGTACTGAACCAGACAACGTGATCTATAAAATGATACAAGGTTTTGCTCGTATGCTCAAGTTTTCTCACGTGATTACCTGTTGGCCCTTACCACATACCCCTACTCAAGGGATCCCTATAACAGCTCTCCCTGTGGACATGGGTAAAAATTGAGATTGGCTCTGGGTCGGGAAGGCAGCAGGCCTGCTAGCAGTCATTGAACATTTTCAACCCTTTTGCCCCTCCCCAAACACAAGAGGTAAATACTGGTATAATAAAAGCTAAACAAAATCTCTATTACAGAAACAGTATTTCAAATAGTCTTTAAATGACTGTTTCTTCAGTTTGATGAGCAGAGGATTCTTGGTGTGTCAGGGAAGGCAGCAAGCCTGCTAGCGGTCTAGCTCTCTTCTCCCAAGACTTAGGCTCTGACAATATCCTTCTGTTCCCATGAGACAGGGAAAAGTTACTCATGCTGACAGGAACTTAAGAGTCACATTCTCAAAACACAGCGGTCTTCTGATAGAGGTACAGGCTAGCCTAAACCAAGAAGTAGTTATGGGAAGGTACTTGGGAGTAACGGAACCAACCATAATAAGATGGTCCAAATAGCAGGTGTGCGGATACTTTCAGGCATCAAAGGTCAACTAGCAATATTTAGCCATAAGATCTGTTTATCAGAGCTCGTTATAATTACTAACCAATCAGTGGGGTGTGAACAGCCTGTGCAACCAACTAGCAGTTTTTAGCTTGCTTTTTTTTTAGGCTTTCAGGTTTTTCAGTTCATTACGTTTGCAGTAATAAAGGCACAGAATCTGTGTGATTTCTCCTACTAAAATGGCTTCACCTAAAATTCATATCGAATTGCGTGTTGCTCATCGCCGGTTGCCACCAGTGGCGATCCTGACGTGGTACTGGAACCCGAAAGCTACGTGATCCCCAGATGGAGGCCGACGCAACACGAACCTACGGCCGATGAGCTCCTGAAACCGCGACTGAAAAAATCAGCGCTACTCCGAAGAGCGAGCAGCTGGAAACAGTCATCCCTGCACTCCAGACAGCGCTCCAGGACAAGCGGAGGAGAGAAGAAAACAACACTTTGCAGCAAATAGGCCTGAGAACGGTGAGCCACTGTTACAGCTGTGGGGAGTAAGTGATCTAGCGGGGAACGGGCTGTCGTCAGGATTTTAGCAAAACTCCTCTCAAAGAGAGGCACAAAATACCATGAGCCGATGCTGAAGCGTCTGCTGCGGTGGTGCCCTGTCCTTGGAGTTTTAGTCGAACCGCACTTAGTGCTCAGCCTGAACACCTGGCAAGGGCTGGGGGATTGTCGTGGTTTCACCCCGGCTGTGGGCTGAGATCCACGCAGCTGCCTGCTCCTTAAAGTAAAAGAGCAGGGGAAGAGGGAAAAAGGGGGAAACAAGGGAAGGGAAAAGGAAGGGGCAAATAACTCCAAAACCAAGAAACTAAGAGGCCCGTGGGTTGGGATAAGGAGAGTTTACTAAGATAACAGAAAGATAAAATATAACAATGCTAACAGGACTTTAGAGCAAAAGAATATGAAACTATTGATACCCAAGGCAGTTTCTCCCCGAACCACACAACTCAGGCCGTACCACCCAGAGCTGTCCCGGAACCCGACCGTCCCCCCAAGGAGCACGCGTCCCGGAACCACCCCTCTTCTTCCTCCCCTCAGCCCCCTGTTATCCTGGGCAGGACGTAATTGGCATGGAATACTCTCTTTGGCCCATCTGGGTCACCTGTCCTGGCTTTGCCCCTCCTTTCTCATGAATGGAGAAATACGAAGAAGCTGAGAAAGTCCTTGACTGTCTGACTGCAACTAAGAACATCAGGGTGTTATCAGCACTGCTTTCATTTTAACTCCCAAACACAGCACTCCATCAGCTGCTACAAATGAAGTTAACTCTATCCTGACTGAAACCAGGACAGGGATAAATTCTGGGATGCGGGCTGTAGGGGAGACAAGAAGGCAGGGAGACTTGCTCCTGCTTGGGAACTTGTGATTTCTACTCTGGAGGACAGCAAAGCGGAGCAGGCAGCCGCCTCGGGAGCTGTTAAAGCTCTCGCGGCCACGGCATGCCCTGCTCTGAAGGTGTTTGAGCCCCTCGTTCCAGGACCGCCCGCCCCCCCGCCCGAAGACTACGAATACAAAGCAACGCAGACTAAAGCACCGCTCAGCGTCGTCCCCACGGCGCCGCCCGAGCCTACGGGCACCGACAAGGAGCCGATGGACACGGAACGACCGTGTGCTGGAGAAAGTTTATGTGGGGCCGGTGGGAGGTGGACGGAGCATGGAGTCGGCGCGGCGCCCGGTCCTTCCGCTCCCCCGGGTCCCACCGCTTCCCCGGGTCTTAGCGCTCGCCCGGCTCCTGGCGCTCCGCCGGGGCTCAGACCCAGTGGCCGCCGGGGTCGCGCTGTGCTTCGCCGCGGGGGCGGGAGAAAAGCGGCGCTGGGGGAAGCGGGCGAAAGCGCGGCGCGGCGCCGGGTGCCTTTGCGGAAGGGACGCGGAAGTCGCGGCACCGCCCCGCCCCCGGCGGCGGGGGCTCGGACCGCTCCGAACGTCATCGCGGCGCGACATCGCTCCACACGCCCCCCGCGCCCCCCCCATCCACAGGCAGCGGCTGTGGAGACTCGCGTCCTGCAGTGCCGTTTGTCTGATGAATCGGTGTGCAGCGTGTGTGCTGTAGGGTCAGAGGTGCGTTTCTCCAGCCGAGAGCGAGGCTGTTCACTAAGGGAAAGCAGTTTGGATAGTGCCCGCTGACAGCGGGCAGCTTACTGCACACATTTACCCGGGGACGCAGAACTGTCCCTTTGGGTTGATCGGTGCTGCTTGCTCAAAACCCAGATGGCTTAACTACAAGATTTAAAAATAGAAACTCCCCATTCGGGTTGATCACTGGCCGCTTACTAAAGAAAAGCTTGCCCACTTACAAGATGTAATGCAGGAGCAACTGACTGAGGGACACATCCAGCCTTCCACCAGTCCGTGGAACACGCCTATTTTTACTATTCCTAAAAAGGACGGGAGATGGCGCTTGCTGCGCGAGTTAAGAAAAGCCAAAGAAGTAACGGAAGATACGGGAGCTTTGCAACCCGCTCTGCCATCTCCAAACACGAGACCGCAAAATTGGGACGTTTCGATAATTGATTTAGAAGATTGTTTTTTCAGTATTCCTTTACACCCTGATGATTATGAAAAATTTGCTTTTCCAGTCCCTACTATAAACAAAAATGAAGCAATGAAAAGGTATCAGTGGGTAGTTGTCCTGGTTTCAGTCAGGATAGAGTTAACTTCATTTGTAGCAGCTGATGGAATGCTGTGTTTGGGAGTTAAAATGAAAGCAGTGCTGGTAACACCCTGATGTTCTTAGTTGCAGTCAGACAGTCAAGGACTTTTCTCAGCTTCTTCGTATTTCTCTATTTATGAGAAAGGAGGGGCGAAGCCAGGACAGGTGACCCAGATGGGCCAAAGAGAGTATTCCATGCCAATTACGTCCTGCCCAGGATAACGGGGGGCTGAGGGGAGGAAGAAGAGGGGCGGTGGCGGGACGCGTGCTTCTTGGGGGGACGGTGGGGTTCTGGGACAGCTCTGGGTGGTACGGCCTGAGTTGTGTGGTTCGGGGAGAAACTGCATTGGGTATCAATAGTTTGATATTCTTTTGCTCTAAAGTCCTGTTAGCATTGTTATATTTTATCTTTCTGTTATCTTAGTAAACTCTCCTTATCCCAACCCACGGGCCTCTTAGTTTCTTGGTTTTGGAGTTATTTGCCCCTTCCTTTTCCCTTCCCTTGTTTCCCCCCTTTTTCCCTCTTCCCCTGTTCTTTTACTTTAATGAGCAGGCAGCTGCGTGGATCTCAGCCCACAGCCGGGGTGAAACCACGACAGCAGTGCTCCCACAAGGCATGAAAAATTCACCCGCCATGTGCCAGACTTTTGCGGCCCGGGCCCGCGCTCCAGTGTGAAAGGCCCATCCTGACCTAATCCTTTATCATTGCATGGATGATATACTGATTGCAGGAACAAACTTGAACATTGAAAGTCTGAAAAAAGAAAAAACCAAAGAAAGTCAATGTCAGGTGTTAGTAAAAAGTGAAGTTACAGGTACTGACTTGGGGAAGGAGGTCTGCCTGTGTCATTACAGATACGGGAACCAAGTGGGTACCAGCCAAGTGGATAAAGCCGTGGATCCAGAAGAAAGCAAGCCTGCATGAACCAGGACGAGATCCTGATCCCAGTGACTGAAGTCAAGTGTTCCAAGTGCAGCCACCGTGGCTGACTTGAGTTTTGTTATGGGACATATTGAACTAGTGAACAGTCTTTGAAATAAGCCTGTAAATTAATGAAATAATGACTGCGCACAGCCCAAGAGGACGCACAATAATGGCTGCCTGTACCAGAAGAGGAGCTGCTGTCACCTACACCCAGACACTCCTGACACTCCCGACTGGCAAAGCAAATACTACAGCAAAGATAGCTAAGGCACTTAGCTACAGATGTGGAGTCTGTGAGACATGCCACCTTGCAGAATCGTGTAGCAATTGCTTTCCTGTTACTGGCTCACGGACATGGGTGTCAAGATTATGATGGCTTGTGCTGCATGAATCTCTCTGACCGCTCTCAGTCGATTCATGTGAGCATTCAGAAATTAACAGCTCAGACACAAAAGATACAAGAAGGAAATGGATTCTTTGGATTGGACACTTGGTTTCATGAGTGGGGAATTTCAGGATGGATATTGTCAATGGCCAAAACCGGATTGCTGATTTTAACAGTCGTAGTGGTTGTCTTACTCTTGCTGCCATGTTTGTTGAGCTTTCTGCAAAGGGCCCTGCAGAAACCTCTACAGGCAGCTTTTGTAATACAAATGCAAAAAGGGGGAGGTGTCAGGGAAGGCAGCAGGCCTGCTAGCAGTCTAGCTCTCTTCTCCCAAGACTTAGGCTCTGACAGTATCCTTCTGTTCCCATGAGACAGGGAAAAGTTACTCATGCTGACAGGAACTTAAGAGTCACATTCTCAAAACACAGCGGTCTTCTGATAGAGGTACAGGCTAGCCTAAACCAAGAAGTAGTTATGGGAAGGTACTTGGGAGTAACGGAACCAACCATAATAAGATGGTCCAAATAGCAGGTGTGCGGATACTTTCAGGCATCAAAGGTCAACTAGCAATATTTAGCCATAAGATCTGTTTATCAGAGCTCGTTATAATTACTAACCAATCAGTGGGGTGTGAACAGAGATTAATAGAAACTGCAATAACTAAGAAGATGCCTCTAGGACCACCACCTTATAATAGGCTTCTCCTGGAGGAACAAGAAACAGATCATAGAGAATCTCAGGAAAAAGAATGTGAAGCAATGCTGGCCAGGTCAGAAGCTTCATATGAAACAGGACTTTGAAAAGATGCAAAAGACAACAGCGAGTGTAAAGAAAAGAAGGGGGAATTGTGGAAACTGCTGGGAAGTGTTGCTTTTGCAAACTGCCCTTTTGGGGAATTGAGGACAAGGAGTGGTTGAATTGTGACTCCGGACACGGGGTGGAACATGAGAATTGTCTGTCTCAGCCCCACAAACAGGTGTCGGCAATCAACAAACAATCAAGCCCCACTATTCGGGGCTTCAATGGGCCCCACAAAAGCAGATTGACAACAGAGAAGGGCTCTAACTTAGTCAGCTCATAAATATTTATTTTCTTCACCAATGGGAAGCAGGAACCTGCCAGGCATGCAATGTACTATTGTGAATAAGGCGCCTTGGTTGAACCTGTAAACCATAAATAAACAGGGGAGGGATTTCTGACGGGATACTCTCTAGGCAAAGTTTCTCTGCATGGATAAGGCACGGCAGACAGCACTGCAGTGGCCTCAGCTCCTCATGTGGAAAATGCTGGGCAATGTTGCTTTTACAAATTAAAAAGGTTTATTGTATTTTTTCTTTTGCTGAACTGAGAGGTGAAGGACTCAGGCCACCTCATCATAAATCCTTGGTAAAGAAATTGGGGAAGATAAGGAGGTTTTTTGCTGTTAATTGTGTTAAAAGAATTATGGCTCAACCTCTCTCCCCATTAGAATACACAGCTCACGGGAAAGGTGCAGCTGCCTAATTAAAACTAAAGCCTGGGTGGGGGCTCTGGATTCCTTCAACAAACTTTATGTCCTAATTAAGTCCCACTATACAGACATGTCCTGGTTTCAGTCAGGATAGAGTTAACTTCATTTGTAGCAGCTGATGGAATGCTGTGTTTGGGAGTTAAAATGAAAGCAGTGCTGATAACAGCCTGATGTTCTTAGTTGCAGTCAGACAGTCAAGGACTTTCTCAGCTTCTTCGTATTTCTCCATTCATGAGAAAGGAGGGGCGAAGCCAGGACAGGTGACCCAGATGGGCCAAAGAGAGTATTCCATGCCAATTACGTCCTGCCCAGGATAACAGGGGGCTGAGGGGAGGAAGAAGAGGGACGGTTGCGGGACGCCTGCTCCTTGGGGGGACGGTCGGGTTCCGGGACAGCTCTGGGTGGTACGGCCTGAGTTGTGTGGTTGGGTGAGAAACTGCATTGGGTATCAATAGTTTCATATTCTTTTGCTCTAAAGTCCTGTTAGCATTGTTATATTTTATCTTTCTGTTATCTTAGTAAACTCTCCTTATCCCAACCCACGGGCCTCTTAGTTTCTTGGTTGTGGAGTTATTTGCCCCTTCCTTTTCCCTTCCCTTGTTTCCCCCCCTTTTTCCCTCTTCCCCTGCTCTTTTACTTTAAGAAGCAGGCAGCTGCGTGGATCTCGGCCCACAGCCGGGGTGAAACCACGACAGTCTTTTTGGCGCCCAACGTGGGGCCCGAAAGGTTGGGATAACGGTAGATCTGACCCTGACCCGATGGTAATTAAGACAAAGTTGTGATAAGTACTGTTGTTTAAGCAGTCTCCGATCACGATGCTGTGGTAGTTATGTCTCCTGTTCTTGTCTTTTATGATAACAGTCTATGATACAATAATATCGAGGATCATGAACTTGTGCTGGTACTGGTATGAGAGCTTGCTGCTCTGTCCATTCCTTGGACAGGGAGGGTTTAATAACGGCAGCTGGTATGGTGGGAGTACTGCTTTCTTTTCCTTTGGGCTAAATACAACAGCTCTGCTAGCAGTCTTTAAAAACTTTCAATATCCCTGGGATATTCTAACTAGCATTTTGCTGTTTCTCGGTTTGGTGCAGATGGTTCAGTTGTTGTCAAATATTAAGCAGAGGTTTATGAATACCACTCCAGAGTTTTCTGCGAGGCCAGATAATCATGAGTGGCAGGGCAAGTGGCAGAGCATGGGCAAGTACCTAGGCACTTTCTCACCTCCGATGGTTTGCAGTTTCACTCCTGCGCAGTTACAGGACCCTGATAAAGTGACTGCACATCTGAAAAGAAATTGCTCTAAGTTTACCAGAGATACACACCTTACTGCACTGTGCTGGGCCCTGGCCACTATTTACAAAACACTGCTTGATAACAGGCAGCACTGTCAGTACTGTCAGCACTGTCAGAGGGAAAGGAATGAAAACAGACCAGCAAAGACTGCAGCTGCTGCAACCCCAATGACTGGCACTGCAGCTACGGTAACCACTGTGACTAGCACTGAGGCCACTGTGACTAGCACTGTGGCTAATGCAACTTGTCCAACTGATGCTGCAGCTACTGCAACCCCTACAGCAGATACTGCTGATAAAACAAAAAACCAACCCCCGCCAGTGTCTGTTCGTGTAGTGAAGGATGAGGATGAACCAGGGCCATCTGGAGCGTGTCAGGATGAATCGGGGTCATCTGAAGCATCTCAGGATGGAGCAGGGCCCTCTAAAGCACCTCAGGATGGAGCAGGGCCATCTCAGGCATCTCAGGATGAGGCAGAATCAGAGGTTGTCACACGATCCCTGACCCTGAGTGAGTTGCGTGAGGTTCGAAAAGATTTCAGCCGCCGCCCAGGTGAGCACATCATCACTTGGTTGCTCCGATGCTGGGATCAAGGGGCCAGTAGTCTGGAATTAGATGGCAGGGAGGCCAAGCAGTTGGGATCCCTGGCTAGAGAAGGAGGCATTGACAAGGAAATTGGGAAAAAGCCAGAAATCCTCAGCCTCTGGAGGCGACTACTGTCAAGTGTGGAGGAAAGGTATCCCATAAAGGAATATATTACATGTCAGTCACCCAAGTGTAACAACATAGAGGCAGTTATCCAGTACCTGAGAGAATTAGCTGTACGGGAGATCATTTATTATGATCTGGACAAATGGCACTCTGACCCTGATGAAGTTATATGCACCCCAGATATGTGGCGTAAGGTTGTACGAAGTGCACCAGCAGGGCACACCAATTCATTAGCATCAATAGACTGGAATGATATGTATCCACCAACTGTAAGTGAAGTGTCCTGCCGACTCCGGAAATATCAGGACAATGTTTCCCAATCTGTGATCGCAGGGGTAGAGAAACTGGTCGAACGGCTTGACAAAAATGTGTGCAACTCCCAACCCGTATGGGGCAATGTTGCAGCTACTGGGAGAAAGCGTCCATCATCCCAGAAGGGAGGATACAGAAGGTACACACCACGAGACACGCTGCGACAGCAGCTGTGGTTTGACCTGTGTGACCATGGGGAGGACATGAGGAAGTGGCATGGGCAGCCCACCTCAGCCCTCCAGGCACGAGTGAATGAGCTGCGAGGTAAAAGAATCGCACAACGTGATTTTGTCAGGAGGAAGGCTGCACCAGTGAGCAGCCAATACAATCAGCAACAATAGAGAGGCCCTGCCTCCAGCCAGGTGGAGGAGAGGGATAACCGTGTTTATTGGACTGTGTGGATCCGACAGCCTGGTACGTCAGACCCACAGGAGTACAAGGCTCTGGTGGATACTGGTGCCCAGTGTACTCTAATGCCATCGAATCATGTAGGGACAGAACCTGTCAGCATTTCTGGAGTGACAGGGGGGTCCCAACAATTGACTGTGTTAGAGGCTGAAGTGAGCTTAACTGGGAAAGACTGGGAGAAATACCCAGTTGTGACTGGCCCAGAAGCTCCATGCATTTTAGGTATAGATTACCTCCGTAGAGGTTATTTTAAAGACCCGAAAGGGTACCGGTGGGCTTTTGGAATAGCTGCTTTGGAGACAGAAGGCATTGAGCAATTGCGTGCCTTGCCTGGACTCTCAGATGATCCTTCTGTTGTGGGGTTGTTGAAGGTTGAAGAACAGCAAGTGCCAATTGCTACAACAACGGTGCACAGGAGACAATACCGCACTAACCGGGATTCCCTGATCCCCATCCATAAGCTGATCCGTCAGCTGGAGAGTCAAGGGGTGATCAGCCAAACCCGCTCACCCTTTAACAGTCCCATATGGCCAGTGCGGAAGTCCGATGGAGAGTGGAGGCTGACAGTGGATTATCGTGGCCTAAACGAAGTCACTCCAGGTATGAGTGCTGCTGTACCAGACATGCTGGAACTGCAATATGAATTGGAGTCAAAGGCAGCCAGGTGGTATGCCACAATTGACATTGCAAATGCTTTCTTCTCAATACCACTGGCGCCAGAGTGCAGGCCACAGTTTGCTTTCACTTGGAGGGGCATCCAATACACGTGGAATCGTCTGCCCCAGGGGTGGAAACACAGCCCCACCATTTGCCATGGACTAATCCAGACCACACTGGAAAAGGGTGGAGCCCCAGAGCACCTGCAGTACATTGATGACATCATTGTATGGGGCAATACAGCAGAGGAAGTATTTGAGAAAGGAAAAAGGATAATTCAAATCCTTTTGGAAGCAGGTTTTGCTATAAAGCAAAGTAAAGTCAAGGGGCCTACACGAGACATCCAGTTTTTAGGAATAAAATGGCAGGATGGGCGTCGTCAGATCCCAATGGACATTGTCAATGAAATAGCAGCTATGTCTCCACCAAGCAACAAAAAGGAAACACAAGCTTTCTTAGGTGTTACAGGTTTTTGGCAAATGCATGTCCCAAACTACAGTCTCATTGTGAGCCCACTCTACCACGTAACTCGGAAGAAGAATGACTTCCAATGGGGCCCTGAGCAGCAGCAAGCCTTTGAGCAGATCAAACGCGAGATAGTCCATGCAGTGGCCCTTGGGCCTGTCCGGACAGGGACAGAGGTTAAAAATGTGCTTTACACTGCAGCCGGGGAGAATGGACTCATTTCCGAAATGCTCTCATAGACACCTGGGCCAAAGAGCATGGCATTGAATGGGTGTACCACATTCCTTATCATGCACCAGCCTCTGGGAAAATTGAACGATATAATGGACTCTTAAAGACTACCCTAAAAGCAATGGGTGGTGGAACATTCAAACACTGGGATACACATTTGGCCAAAGCCACGTGGTTAGTTAACTCTCGGGGTTCTACCAATCGGGCTGGCCCTGCCCAGTCAAAATTTCCACGTACTGTAGAAGGAGACAGAGTCCCAGTGGTGCATATGAAGAGTATATTAGGGAAGACGGTTTGGGTCATCCCTGCTTCAGGTAAAGGTAAACCTATATCGGGAATTGTTTTTGCTCAAGGACCTGGTTGTACTTGGTGGGTAATGCAGAAGGATGGAGAAGTTCGATGTGTACCTCAAAGGGATTTGATTTTAGGTGAGAATAGCCAATGTAATTAGTAAGGTAGAAATTGTATTATAATAAGTGCTAAATAACCCATTACTGTATATTCATTATTACTATAATTGCTGTATGTTGTTGTGTGTTGTACCAGTGGAGTTACAGCTGGAATCATACACGTCAATGAAGGAAGACTGCCACGATGATGGGACCAAGACCTGCCATCATAAGAACTTTTCCTCTTCCCCTTTGAAAATGAACACTTTTGATTCACAGACTATGACCATGGACCATGTCAGATGCATCGGTCGAGTAGCCCGAGATGCAGCATGCAACGGTCCAATGGTGCATACTGACACCATGAGAGACTGTTACAACGAATGGAGCCTGAAAATCATGGACTAAATCATTTACTCATCAAAACTCAGATGAATGGTCCATAGACTAAGGGAATAATACATATCTGTGTGTCTGAAACATTGGTTCTACCCAAAAGAAATGGTTGGACCTGGTCATGACGTAAATGGTATGGAATAAGGGGTGGAATGTCCTGGTTTCAGTCAGGATAGAGTTAACTTCATTTGTAGCAGCTGATGGAATGCTGTGTTTGGGAGTTAAAATGAAAGCAGTGCTGGTAACACCCTGATGTTCTTAGTTGCAGCCAGACAGTCAAGGACTTTCTCAGCTTCTTCGTATTTCTCTATTCATGAGAAAGGAGGGGCGAAGCCAGGACAGGTGACCCAGATGGGCCAAAGAGAGTATTCCATGCCAATTACGTCCTGCCCAGGATAACGGGGGGCTGAGGGGAGGAGGAAGAGGAAGGGCGGTGGCGGGACGCGTGCTCCTTGGGGGGACAGTCGGGTTCCGGGACAGCTCTGGGTGGTACGGCCTGAGTTGTGTGGTTCGGGGAGAAACTGCATTGGGTATCAATAGTTTCATATTCTTTTGCTCTAAAGTCCTGTTAGCATTGTTATATTTTATCTGTCTGTTATCTTAGTAAACTCTCCTTATCCCAACCCACGGGCCTCTTAGTTTCTTGGTTTTGGAGTTATTTGCCCCTTCCTTTTCCCTTCCCTGTTTCCCCCCTTTTTCCCTTTTCCCCTGCTCTTTTACTTTAAGGAGCAGGCAGCTGCGTGGATCTCAGCCCACAGCCGGGGTGAAACCACGACAGTTTTTTTCCTCTTGGTGTTAAGATGCCATCCACCAAGGAGGCATATCCGAAACCAGGCTGGGGTACTTGCACCCAGCGAGCTGCTGGACTCTGCTCCACAGTGCTGCCAAGCCAGTGCCCACTTCAGCCCCTAAAATAAAGGATTCAGACCCAACCCCCTGCTGTCAATCAAAGCACACATCCAGGTTGAAGTTCCAGGAGGGGAATTCATTTCCATCCAAAGACCGGAGGAGAAGTGTATTTGTTTAATGAACGCATTAACAGTTTGTTCTCCTGCTCAGTGTGTGCTCTGGCATTTTATTAAGACTTTTTTTATTTGAACTGGGGGTGGGGAACAAAGCCGAATACAATGTGCTAATGACAACTAGCAGCGGCCTGAAGAGGAGACATAAGAGCAGCAAGATGATTTGTGGGCTGGGTTGAAAGAGACTCTTGAACGCTCAGTCCACACGCTGGGATGAGGAAGAGCTGGCATCATGCTCACTTGGAGAAGGTGGTGGGCTCCCAGTGCTTCTACATCTTGCTTATCAGTATCTAACTGTGGTGGGAAGTTGTCTGCAGGAGGGCAGCCCTCTCGCAGCAGGTGCCACTTCACCTGCTCTGCAAGACCTCTTCCTTGCACTCCTTCCACCTTCAGACCCCTACAAACCCTCAGGAGTGCCATTTTCCCACCTTTGGGAAGCTGGGACACCCCTAGGCTACCAGCACTGTGGCTTCATCCTTGGCACAGGTACCAGGACCCTAAAGGAAAAGCTGCCATGGGCTCCTCACCCCACTGCCCTGCAAGCACCACAGGTCTGAGCATTGACTGGGTGCTGAAGCGTGCCACCAGCCAGGTGCTTCCCACAAACCTCCCAGCACTGCTCCCAGCTCGTCTGCCTGGTGAGGTGGTGAGGTTTCTTGCATGGGGTGCCCAGTTGCACACTGTGCCTAACAGTTCAGAGGGGGGTCTTTTCCATCATCACCTGTGCAAGGCACCTGATGCCACCGGCTTTTCAGGCCATGCAGGCTCCTTCTTGGATCCTTCCTTCCTTTCCCTGGGCCAAAGTCCCCAGGACCAAGACCAGGGGGTGTCCTGGGCCCCAACAGCCACCCCACCTCCCTGAGGGTGCAGGGCTGGCAAAGGAGGAACGGGGAGGAGCTGCAACAGCGCTGGGTAAGGGGCGAGACAACTGATCCCCTCTTCTGAGGCTTTGCCCATAAATGACAGATTTTAAGTGGTGTTGTTTAAAATATTCAGCTTGCCACTTAAAAAAGAATACTCATACACACTGGGAATGGGGAGAAGGATGGGGGGGATGGGGGTGGGGGGGGCTGCGTTCCCACTGGGAAATGGGGGGACGGAAGCAGACAGGAGAGAGCTGTTTCCTCAACTAATGGGCCAGCATCCCTCACAGTGGATGTGCTGCCCAACACGTGAGCTACCTGCACCACAGCTCTGCCTGTGTCTCCTCCGGCATGCAGCTCGGGCCCAGCAAAGGTCTGCGGGAGCAACAGCCTCTGCTTCCTGCATCCTGCATCCCACAGGCTTCCCTTGGAAGCGTTTGCAAAGCCAGAGCAAAGGCAGCTCAGGAGGAGCTCTGAGGGCAGGGAGGAGGTGAGGAGGTAGGAGAGCATCCCCCTCTGTACACACACCCTTTACCTGAAAGCACAACCGTTGCTTTGAGTAAAGCTTCAGCTCTTCAGCTCGCTCGGCCAAGGGGCGAGTGTGTAAAAGGGGAGATGCAGGGAGCTGTAGCCTGGGTGTTTCTCATCTCTGAAAAATGATGCTCTTCTCTGGGAGCATCCCAATGCCAGTGTGGGTACCGCTGCCCGGCCGGGCTCTGCTGCGGCGATCTGGGATTTCTCTAGGCTGCTGATCAAAGAGGCAACAAGCGCCTGATGATCATTTGGAAGAGACTGTCTGTGTTGGGGTTTGTGCAGCACCAGGGCTCCTCGTGCGCCCCAGGAAGGCAAACACCAGTCTGGGGGGTGCCTTTCAGTCTCCCAATACTGCTTGTCCCCCATCACCAGAGAGACCAAACCTCCCCTGGCCAAGCACGAGCCCAGCTCCCCTCCATCTCCCTGGCAATGCTGCGTTTCTTGTGATCCCACCCGGGAGACACGGACCCTTCTGGCAAGCTCCACACTCTATTTTTAATAAATTACCCCCAACTCCATTTGCATGGATAAATATAGCATCAACTGCTCTGCCAAGCCTTTTTTTTCTCTCTCTTGGTTAACACATCCATCCAAGCTGCTCTATTTGTCTTTCCTCCAGAGCCTCATATTCTTCTGGATTCATTTGGTCAAACAAATTGCACAAGCTGGACTGCCCATCTACCCAGTGCTGTTCGCATGCAGGGCTTATTTCTGAAACAGCAAGATATATGGCATTAAGCTCCTTAATAATAATATTAATAGTAATAATAATAATAGAAAGGAAGAGGGAAAGCACTAGAAGAGAGGAGGGGGGAAATGGTTTTTATTACACACTAAAGCTCCTGCCATGGGTGATAAATTCCATGACCCTGAATGTTGCTTTTGGAATACCTGCCCCAACACGGTATTTGAATGAAAGCTGAACCTGTTCAAAACAGAGATTGCCAACAAATAAATCAGCATCAAAACAGCATTTTAAAAATCAAAAATACAAAAATTTAAAATAAAACAGCATCAAAAAAAAGCTCTCCTGGAAAGTGTAAAATGACATGTCATGTTATGACTGTGATTCATCTGCAAACACCCTCCGATGTTTGGGTAGTAAAGAACTAAGTAAATAAACATTGACCATGTTTGTGTATATATAAATCTACTAAAGTTTAGGAAGAAATTGAATTAAATGTAAATAAACAGTCAAGAAAGTCAAACACTTGGCTCTCCTTAGCTAAACAGCGGAGAAATATACACCTGAAAAGTTTTCTAAGGTTTCACAGGAATTTAAATTTAAACAGCAATGCTCTTTTTTTTTTTAATAATCATGTTTATAAACCTGCTTTATAAGATTTATAATACCATGTTTTATAATCTCACTTCTTGTTTCAAGACTTTGAGTATCTCAGAGGGCTGAGTTTCAGCAATCCAGGAGAATATTGCGATGCTCAGACTGGCCAGTGCTTTGTATGCAGGAATTTCAAGGCAAGGACAAGTACAGATCCAGTTGCAGGGAGAGGAAGGATCCAGGCGTGAGAAGAGGGGCTAGAAAGAGGAGACATACAGTTTTTTCCCCCACATTTTTCCCTACCAATGCACAGGAAGGGTAGAGAAGGGGGAGGGGGGGGCTTCTCAATAAGTTGGGATTTTTACAAAAAAACCGCTTTTATTGCTGAAACATAGAGATAACTTTCTGGTCGTATACTATCGAGTGACAGTCTTTTTGCCTGCAAAGGGCCTAAACCAGTTTATTTAGACTGGAGCTCCAGGATGATGGACATGCAAGGGCTAATGGGTTTGCTCAACCAGCCAGGCTGGGTGGCACCTGTGTGCTGTCAGTTGCCCCTCAGGTGCAGGCACTGAGGGCTCCTGCCCCCAGCACCCCAGCAAATCACCTGAGATGCCTATAAAAAGCTTCCTAGGAGGTAGCAGAGGGGTTGCTTGGGCTGCAGTCTGGTGTGGGAGAGCTGGGCTGTACTGGAAGAATCCTTGGAACATTCAGGACTAAAGCAGCAGGGAGGATCCCTGGAGTCTGACCTGGGGCTTGGTCAGCAGGAAGATGCACGTTTTCCTTAAAGCAATCACAGAATCCCAGGGGTTGGAAGGGACCTCAAGAAATCATTGGGTCCAACCCCCCTGCCAAAGCAGGGTCCCTAGGACAGGTTGCACAGGTTGGCATCCAGATGGGGCTGGAATCTCTCCAGAGAAGGAGACTCCACACACCCCTGGGCAGCATGTCCCAGGGCTCCTTCACTGGGAAGTTCTTCCACATACTGGTGCAGAACTCCCCGTGCTCCAACTTGAGGCCATCGCCCTTTGTCCTGTCCCCACAGACACTGAGAAGAGGCTGGCCATGTCCCCCTGTGCCCCACACTTCAGATATTGATAAACACTGATCAGATTCCCTCTCAGCCTCCTTTTCTCCAGACTGAACAGCCCCAGCGCACTCAGCCTTTAAATGGGAACCTCTGTGCAGGTGGAAAGACTGGAGTGTTATAAAATAAATCCTTAGGAATGTGTGGGGAGTGAGGCTCACTTCCTTGGCTCTAAATCTGGTCGCTCATTCCTACACCCAGCAAGCTCCCCTTGGAGCTATGGCCGGCAGAGGAGGGATAGTCAGTGTGAGCTGTGGGAGCCCGGCTGCACGGCTGTGGAGAGGGGTGCGGGAGAGTTTATTTGGGGAGACCTGAGCAGGAGTGTGCGGTGGGGAGGTGGTAGCATTGTGCCCGGTGGCCGAGGGTTTACAGAGAGACAGGGGCTGGTGGCGTGAAGCCGGTCAGTGTGTGGTGGCGGGTTCCCGGGGGAGGGGGCAGGCGGGGCGGTCCCGCAGGGGCGCGGAGGGATCCCGAGAGATGTCACTGGGTCTTTTGGCGGGCTTCGCGCAGCGCGCGACGGGCGTCTCTCGCCTGCCTCACACGTTCCCGCCCTTCCCGTGAGGCGCTCACTCGGCGGCGGGTTTAGAAGACGAGCTGGCCGCCGTCCGTCCCGCTCCGCCGCGCCGGTCCGCCTGAGGTGCGGTGTTGAGATGCCCGAGCTAGGGTGCGCTCTTGCGGGGTTGGGCGCGGGTCGCAAAGCGGCTCTGAGCCTGCCGCGGGGCCGGTGGAGAGGGAGAGTGTGGGGCTCTGGGGGAGGGGGGAAGGCGGCGCTTAAGCGGGATTTGTGAGGTAAAAGTTGAGGTACCTTGAGGGCGGGGGTCGAAATGGCGGAGAAGGAACCGAGGGGACGTTTGTGGGGCGAAGTGTGAGGCAACTTGTGACGGTCGGAGGGACAGTTTGGGGGTTAGAAGCTGAGGTGAGTTGCCTGGGGCAGAAGCGATGCTTCAGTGAGGAGAAAGTGAGGTGGCAGGTGAAATGGAGCTCCATCTTGTTGGGGAGGGGTGGTTCTGGGGTAACCCCGGGCAGAAGGAGGAGTGTTTCTCAGGGAAAAACTGATGGAACTCAGAGAGGACAGGCTTTTTTCACAGAAAATCTGGACTAAGTTTTTACCTGAATTGCTGGCGTAATTGAGGGGGGAGAGGTGAAACAATCAGTTTTGTGGGAAAGATGAGGTAACATAGGGGGGCAGAGAAAGATGACGTTTTGTAAGGAATAGCTGAGGTAATTTAAAGACGACCTGCCAGACAATTTGTGAGGAACACCTCCGGCACCTCAGGAAAAAGCCTTATTGAAGGAAGGTGTGGGGGTGGTGGGGCAGAAAGAGCATCTTTGAGGGGCAAGATTGAGGTAACAGAGGGAAAGCTCCATCATCAGGAATAGTGGTGATAATTACAGCGGAGTCAGCATTTTTGAATGCAATGTCTGATCTACACTAGGGAACCCATTGCCACCATTTCATGCAAGAAGCTTTGGTGTAGCAAGATGGTCAAAGTACCAAAAGACTGGGGATTTTAGCACGCTTTCCTTAACATACACTCTTGATTAGTGCAGTTCTTTGGCTATCCATATTAATCTGAAGCAGGAATGAACAGAGGGTCGCGTAGAGGGATTTTAATGGAAACCAAACAATTCCTCCTGGGGTTTGACAATAAATACTAATTAACATTGGTATTCTCTGTTACTTCCAGGTCTGAAGCCTAGATTGGTGCAGTAGATGAGCATCATGGGAGGAGAGAGACACGTTGAGGCGAGAGTAGGATGAAGAGTGGGCAGGAGAAAGGCGCTCTGGGCAAAGGGACCTGCCTGTAACAAGGGTGTGCTCACATAAGAGCATGGCTTGCACCTTGGTGGTGCCAGGGCTTTGTGCTGGGCGACCTCCCTGTAAGCAGGGCTCGGTCTTTGCTTGTGTTGTTGTTGGCCTTTTGCTGTCTTGCTCCTTTGGCTGCCTGGAGAGAGTGGCGACCCTGTAAGGAGGGTGAGAGCCACCATCTCCGCACCCGAGGGGGCTATGGAGCTCTCTGGACCCCGAGCCCCGCCTGTAAGCAGGGGAGGGCCTTTTTCCTGACCTCCATGGCCTTCTGGCTGCTGGTGGCCTTGTCCAGCATGACTCCCTGGAGTCACGACGTGTTACGCAGTTCAGCCCTTAGCCTTGCATGAAGCCCCTTGGCATGTTGAGGCCCCTCCAGCCTTCATGCAGCCTGTGGGGGAGGTCTGAGGCTGCTCTCTCCTACTCCGGAGTCGGGACGGCTCCCCAGACATTGGCTGCACAGGGCTTGTTCCCCCTTCTGGAAAGTGATGTGTGAATGTGTGTCCTTTCTCTTGTATGAGCGAGTGAGTGATCCTGTCCTTTAGGCCCCTGTTAAAATCGCTGCAGCTTAGCTTAAGCTTCCCAGGAGGGTAAGAAGGGCTCTGTGCAGTAACAGGGGGGTCCCATCTGAGCCCGTGAGTGGAGGGAGAGTCTGGGCCTGTTCCTCCTTTCTGAGGACAGAGCAAAGCCGCTTAGTCATAGAGCGAGCATTGTGACCCCCCTGTAGTCAGGGTCTGGGTCTGTGCCTGAGAGGCCGCCTGTCCTGCTGGTGAGGTGCCAGTGTGACAGCCCCGTCCTCGGGGCCTGTGTCACCAGCCATGGAGCCCTCTGTCCCCAGGAGCAGCCCCCCTCCCCGTAAGCAGGGCTGGGGGGCGGCAGTAGCCAGCACACAGGAACGAGCCCTCCCTCGCCCTTTTGAGGGTGCAGGTTGAGGAGCTGCTTTGCCGCAGGGCGCATTCCGGCCTTTGCCACTGCTTTTGGCTGGGGGGACCTCCCCTGTGCTGGGGTCGAGGTCTGTCCCTGGGCTCCTGAAGAGGTGTTGGTGTGCCGCAGCCAGGCCGTCCGGCCCGTAAGTGGGGCTTGGTGGGAGCCTTGAGCTCCGTGGGGCTTGTTGGGAGTGCCGAGCCAAGGGGCCGCCCTGTAAGCAGGGCTGTGCGTGTCCCCTGCTGTGCTGGGCGGGAGGTGCTTGGAGGGACCCCCTGTAACCAGGCGGGTATGTCTGGCCCCAGCCTTTCAGAGGCGTGGGGCCAGGATGCGTGGGGGCCGGGTGTGTGGCCTCCCCGGTCTCGGGGCTGTGCCCGCGGCCCCCCGGCCTTTGGCCGTGAAGCTCCGCTGCCTGGCTGTGTTGAGTCTCGTTCCTGTTGGTGCGGGGGCAAGGCCGAGCTCCATGTCTCCCTGGGTGTCGACCGGCCTGTAAGCGGGCTGCGGGTCTGTGAGCCTTTGTGCTCAGCTGGCAGCCTGTGTGGGGTGACCGTCCCCGTTAGCGGGGTGCGGGTCAGGGTGCCCCTGAAGCGGAGAGAAGGAGCCTCCGTGGGCCCTTGGGACCAGGGCAGCCCTGTAAGTCAGGGCGCGGCCAGTGCCCTGGAGTCCCGGGCGCTTTGCGGTCGAGGCAGCGGCTCGAGCCCCCTGTAAGCAGGGATGCGGAGCCTCTTGGGCCGCTGCTTTCCATTGCGTGCCCAGCTTCACTTGCCCAGGGCGCCCGCCTCCAAGCCCAGCGCCCGCCGGAAGCCCGCTGTGCCTCGCTGCGGTGAGACAAGGTGAAGTAGGTGGCTTTTGGGGAGGCGCAGGGGCTCTTTGGGAGGGTGCTTCGTGGGTGGGTGGTGCTTGTGCTGCTCCCTCTGGGTTTTTGGGGTCCCCGTTTCCTTTGTGTGGAGGAACTGGTGCTTCTAAAGTCTTAACTGTGGCATCCTTCCCTGGCAGCCGTCGGCGGAGAAGAAAGAAGAGGCGTGGTGTGGAACGGCGAGGCAAGAGTTGGCAAGAGCAGCAGCGTCGTCGGGCTGAAGAGCGGGCAGGAGAAAGGCGCTCTGGGCAAAAGGACCTCCCTGTCTCCAGGGCGTGGTGACGTAAGAGCATGGCTTGCACCTTGGTGGTGCCAGGGCTGGCTTTGCGCTGGGCGACCTCCCTGTAAGCAGGGCTCGGTCTTGGCTTGTGTTGTTGTTGGCCTTTTGCTGTCTTGCTCCTTTGGCTGCCCGGAGAGCGTGGCGACCCTGTAAGGAGGGTGAGAGCCACCATCTCCGCACCCGAGGGGGCTATGGAGCTCTCTGGACCCCGAGCCCCGCCTGTAAGCAGGGGAGGGCCTTTTCCCAGACACCGTGTCCTCGTGCTGCGATGGCTTCCTGCCTACTGGCAGCGTGCTTTGCGTGACCGCCCCGTCCTCGGGGCCTGTGTCACCAGCCATGGAGCCCTCTGTCCCCAGGAGCAGCCCCCCTCCCCGTAAGCAGGGCTGGGGGGCGGCAGTAGCCAGCACACAGGAACGAGCCCTCCCTCGCCCTTTTGAGGGTGCAGGTTGAGGAGCTGCTTTGCCGCAGGGCGCATTCCGGCCTTTGCCACTGCTTTTGGCTGGGGGGACCTCCCCTGTGCTGGGGTCGAGGTCTGTCCCTGGGCTCCTGAAGAGGTGTTGGTGTGCCGCAGCCAGGCCGTCCGGCCCGTAAGTGGGGCTTGGTGGGAGCCTTGAGCTCCGTGGGGCTTGTTGGGAGTGCCGAGCCAAGGGGCCGCCCTGTAAGCAGGGCTGTGCGTGTCCCCTGCTGTGCTGGGCGGGCGGTGCTTGGAGGGACCCCCTGTAACCAGGCGGGTATGTCTGGCCCCAGCCTTTCAGAGGCGTGGGGCCAGGATGCGTGGGGGCCGGGCGTGTGGCCTCCCCGGTCTCGGGGCTGTGCCCGCGGTCCCCCGGCCTTTGGCCGTGAAGCTCCGCTGCCTGGCTGTGTTGAGTCTCGTTCCTGTTGGTGCGGGGGCAAGGCCGAGCTCCATGTCTCCCTGGGTGTCGACCGGCCTGTAAGCGGGCTGCGGGTCTGTGAGCCTTTGTGCTCAGCTGGCAGCCTGTGTGGGGTGACCGTCCCCGTTAGCGGGGTGCGAGTCAGGGTGCCCCTGAAGCGGAGAGAAGGAGCCTCCGTGGGCCCTTGGGACCAGGGCAGCCCTGTAAGTCAGGGCGCGGCCAGTGCCCTGGAGTCCCGGGCGCTTTGCGGTCGAGGCAGCGGCTCGAGCCCCCTGTAAGCAGGGATGCGGAGCCTCTTGGGCCGCTGCTTTCCATTGCGTGCCCAGCTTCACTTGCCCAGGGTGCCCGCCTCCAAGCCCAGCGCCCGCCGGAAGCCCGCTGTGCCTCGCTGCGGTGAGACAAGGTGAAGTAGGTGGCTTTTGGGGAGGCGCAGGGGCTCTTTGGGAGGGTGCTTCGTGGGTGGGTGGTGCTTGTGCTGCTCCCTCTGGGTTTTGGGGTCCCCGTTTCCTTTGTGTGGAGGAACTGGTGCTTCTAAAGTCTTAACTGTGGCATCCTTCCCTGGCAGCCGTCGGCGGAGAAGAAAGAAGAGGCGTGGTGTGGAACGGCGAGGCAAGAGTTGGCAAGAGCAGCAGCGTCGTCGGGCTGAAGAGCGGGCAGGAGAAAGGCGCTCTGGGCAAAAGGACCTCCCTGTCTCCAGGGCGCGGTGACGTAAGAGCATGGCTTGCACCTTGGTGGTGCCAGGGCTGGCTTTGCGCTGGGCGACCTCCCTGTAAGCAGGGCTCGGTCTTTGCTTGTGGTGTTGTTGGCCTTTTGCTGTCTTGCTCCTTTGGCTGCCCGGAGAGCGTGGCGACCCTGTAAGGAGGGTGAGAGCCACCATCTCCGCACCCGAGGGGGCTATGGAGCTCTCTGGACCCCGAGCCCCCCCTGTAAGCAAGGGAGGGCCTTTTCCCAGACACCATGTCCTCGTGCTGCGATGGCTTCCTGCCTACTGGCAGCGTGCTTTGGGTGACAGCCCCGTCCTTGGGGCCTGTGTCACCAGCCATGGAGCCCTCTGTCCCCAGGAGCAGCCCCCCTCCCCGTAAGCAGGGCTGGGGGGCGGCAGTAGCCAGCACACAGGAACGAGCCCTCCCTCGCCCTTTTGAGGGTGCAGGTTGAGGAGCTGCTTTGCCGCAGGGCGCATTCCGGCCTTTGCCACTGCTTTTGGCTGGGGGGACCTCCCCTGTGCTGGGGTCGAGGTCTGTCCCTGGGCTCCTGAAGAGGTGTTGGTGTGCCGCAGCCAGGCCGTCCGGCCCGTAAGTGGGGCTTGGTGGGAGCCTTGAGCTCCGTGGGGCTTGTTGGGAGTGCCGAGCCAAGGGGCCGCCCTGTAAGCAGGGCTGTGCGTGTCCCCTGCTGTGCTGGGCGGGAGGTGCTTGGAGGGACCCCCTGTAACCAGGCGGGTATGTCTGGCCCCAGCCTTTCAGAGGCGTGGGGCCAGGATGCGTGGGGGCCGGGTGTGTGGCCTCCCCGGTCTCGGGGCTGTGCCCGCGGTCCCCCGGCCTTTGGCCGTGAAGCTCCGCTGCCTGGCTGTGTTGAGTCTCGTTCCTGTTGGTGCGGGGGCAAGGCCGAGCTCCATGTCTCCCTGGGTGTCGACCGGCCTGTAAGCGGGCTGCGGGTCTGTGAGCCTTTGTGCTCAGCTGGCAGCCTGTGTGGGGTGACCGTCCCCGTTAGCGGGGTGCGGGTCAGGGTGCCCCTGAAGCGGAGAGAAGGAGCCTCCGTGGGCCCTTGGGACCAGGGCAGCCCTGTAAGTCAGGGCGCGGCCAGTGCCCTGGAGTCCCGGGCGCTTTGCGGTCGAGGCAGCGGCTCGAGCCCCCTGTAAGCAGGGATGCGGAGCCTCTTGGGCCGCTGCTTTCCATTGCGTGCCCAGCTTCAGTTGCCCAGGGCGCCCGCCTCCAAGCCCAGCGCCCGCCGGAAGCCCGCTGTGCCTCGCTGCGGTGAGACAAGGTGAAGTAGGTGGCTTTTGGGGAGGCGCAGGGGCTCTTTGGGAGGGTGCTTCGTGGGTGGGTGGTGCTTGTGCTGCTCCCTCTGGGTTTTGGGGTCCCCGTTTCCTTTGTGTGGAGGAACTGGTGCTTCTAAAGTCTTAACTGTGGCATCCTTCCCTGGCAGCCGTCGGCGGAGAAGAAAGAAGAGGCGTGGTGTGGAACGGCGAGGCAAGAGTTGGCAAGAGCAGCAGCGTCGTCGGGCTGAAGAGCGGGCAGGAGAAAGGCGCTCTGGGCAAAAGGACCTCCCTGTCTCCAGGGCGTGGTGACGTAAGAGCATGGCTTGCACCTTGGTGGTGCCAGGGCTGGCTTTGCGCTGGGCGACCTCCCTGTAAGCAGGGCTCGGTCTTGGCTTGTGTTGTTGTTGGCCTTTTGCTGTCTTGCTCCTTTGGCTGCCCGGAGAGCGTGGCGACCCTGTAAGGAGGGTGAGAGCCACCATCTCCGCACCCGAGGGGGCTATGGAGCTCTCTGGACCCCGAGCCCCGCCTGTAAGCAGGGGAGGGCCTTTTCCCAGACACCGTGTCCTCGTGCTGCGATGGCTTCCTGCCTACTGGCAGCGTGCTTTGCGTGACCGCCCCGTCCTCGGGGCCTGTGTCACCAGCCATGGAGCCCTCTGTCCCCAGGAGCAGCCCCCCTCCCCGTAAGCAGGGCTGGGGGGCGGCAGTAGCCAGCACACAGGAACGAGCCCTCCCTCGCCCTTTTGAGGGTGCAGGTTGAGGAGCTGCTTTGCCGCAGGGCGCATTCCGGCCTTTGCCACTGCTTTTGGCTGGGGGGACCTCCCCTGTGCTGGGGTCGAGGTCTGTCCCTGGGCTCCTGAAGAGGTGTTGGTGTGCCGCAGCCAGGCCGTCCGGCCCGTAAGTGGGGCTTGGTGGGAGCCTTGAGCTCCGTGGGGCTTGTTGGGAGTGCCGAGCCAAGGGGCCGCCCTGTAAGCAGGGCTGTGCGTGTCCCCTGCTGTGCTGGGCGGGCGGTGCTTGGAGGGACCCCCTGTAACCAGGCGGGTATGTCTGGCCCCAGCCTTTCAGAGGCGTGGGGCCAGGATGCGTGGGGGCCGGGCGTGTGGCCTCCCCGGTCTCGGGGCTGTGCCCGCGGTCCCCCGGCCTTTGGCCGTGAAGCTCCGCTGCCTGGCTGTGTTGAGTCTCGTTCCTGTTGGTGCGGGGGCAAGGCCGAGCTCCATGTCTCCCTGGGTGTCGACCGGCCTGTAAGCGGGCTGCGGGTCTGTGAGCCTTTGTGCTCAGCTGGCAGCCTGTGTGGGGTGACCGTCCCCGTTAGCGGGGTGCGGGTCAGGGTGCCCCTGAAGCGGAGAGAAGGAGCCTCCGTGGGCCCTTGGGACCAGGGCAGCCCTGTAAGTCAGGGCGCGGCCAGTGCCCTGGAGTCCCGGGCGCTTTGCGGTCGAGGCAGCGGCTCGAGCCCCCTGTAAGCAGGGATGCGGAGCCTCTTGGGCCGCTGCTTTCCATTGCGTGCCCAGCTTCACTTGCCCAGGGTGCCCGCCTCCAAGCCCAGCGCCCGCCGGAAGCCCGCTGTGCATCGCTGCGGTGAGACAAGGTGAAGTAGGTGGCTTTTGGGGAGGCGCAGGGGCTCTTTGGGAGGGTGCTTCGTGGGTGGGTGGTGCTTGTGCTGCTCCCTCTGGGTTTTGGGGTCCCCGTTTCCTTTGTGTGGAGGAACTGGTGCTTCTAAAGTCTTAACTGTGGCATCCTTCCCTGGCAGCCGTCGGCGGAGAAGAAAGAAGAGGCGTGGTGTGGAACGGCGAGGCAAGAGTTGGCAAGAGCAGCAGCGTCGTCGGGCTGAAGAGCGGGCAGGAGAAAGGCGCTCTGGGCAAAAGGACCTCCCTGTCTCCAGGGCGCGGTGACGTAAGAGCATGGCTTGCACCTTGGTGGTGCCAGGGCTGGCTTTGCGCTGGGCGACCTCCCTGTAAGCAGGGCTCGGTCTTTGCTTGTGGTGTTGTTGGCCTTTTGCTGTCTTGCTCCTTTGGCTGCCCGGAGAGCGTGGCGACCCTGTAAGGAGGGTGAGAGCCACCATCTCCGCACCCGAGGGGGCTATGGAGCTCTCTGGACCCCGAGCCCCGCCTGTAAGCAAGGGAGGGCCTTTTCCCAGACACCATGTCCTCGTGCTGCGATGGCTTCCTGCCTACTGGCAGCGTGCTTTGGGTGACAGCCCCGTCCTCGGGGCCTGTGTCACCAGCCATGGAGCCCTCTGTCCCCAGGAGCAGCCCCCCTCCCCGTAAGCAGGGCTGGGGGGCGGCAGTAGCCAGCACACAGGAACGAGCCCTCCCTCGCCCTTTTGAGGGTGCAGGTTGAGGAGCTGCTTTGCCGCAGGGCGCATTCCGGCCTTTGCCACTGCTTTTGGCTGGGGGGACCTCCCCTGTGCTGGGGTCGAGGTCTGTCCCTGGGCTCCTGAAGAGGTGTTGGTGTGCCGCAGCCAGGCCGTCCGGCCCGTAAGTGGGGCTTGGTGGGAGCCTTGAGCTCCGTGGGGCTTGTTGGGAGTGCCGAGCCAAGGGGCCGCCCTGTAAGCAGGGCTGTGCGTGTCCCCTGCTGTGCTGGGCGGGCGGTGCTTGGAGGGACCCCCTGTAACCAGGCGGGTATGTCTGGCCCCAGCCTTTCAGAGGCGTGGGGCCAGGATGCGTGGGGGCCGGGCGTGTGGCCTCCCCGGTCTCGGGGCTGTGCCCGCGGCCCCCCGGCCTTTGGCCGTGAAGCTCCGCTGCCTGGCTGTGTTGAGTCTCGTTCCTGTTGGTGCGGGGGCAAGGCCGAGCTCCATGTCTCCCTGGGTGTCGACCGGCCTGTAAGCGGGCTGCGGGTCTGTGAGCCTTTGTGCTCAGCTGGCAGCCTGTGTGGGGTGACCGTCCCCGTTAGCGGGGTGCGGGTCAGGGTGCCCCTGAAGCGGAGAGAAGGAGCCTCCGTGGGCCCTTGGGACCAGGGCAGCCCTGTAAGTCAGGGTGCGGCCAGTGCCCTGGAGTCCCGGGCGCTTTGCGGTCGAGGCAGCGGCTCGAGCCCCCTGTAAGCAGGGATGCGGAGCCTCTTGGGCCGCTGCTTTCCATTGCGTGCCCAGCTTCACTTGCCCAGGGTGCCCGCCTCCAAGCCCAGCGCCCGCCGGAAGCCCGCTGTGCCTCGCTGCGGTGAGACAAGGTGAAGTAGGTGGCTTTTGGGGAGGCGCAGGGGCTCTTTGGGAGGGTGCTTCGTGGGTGGGTGGTGCTTGTGCTGCTCCCTCTGGGTTTTGGGGTCCCCGTTTCCTTTGTGTGGAGGAACTGGTGCTTCTAAAGTCTTAACTGTGGCATCCTTCCCTGGCAGCCGTCGGCGGAGAAGAAAGAAGAGGCGTGGTGTGGAACGGCGAGGCAAGAGTTGGCAAGAGCAGCAGCGTCGTCGGGCTGAAGAGCGGGCAGGAGAAAGGCGCTCTGGGCAAAAGGACCTCCCTGTCTCCAGGGCGCGGTGACGTAAGAGCATGGCTTGCACCTTGGTGGTGCCAGGGCTGGCTTTGCGCTGGGCGACCTCCCTGTAAGCAGGGCTCGGTCTTTGCTTGTGGTGTTGTTGGCCTTTTGCTGTCTTGCTCCTTTGGCTGCCCGGAGAGCGTGGCGACCCTGTAAGGAGGGTGAGAGCCACCATCTCCGCACCCGAGGGGGCTATGGAGCTCTCTGGACCCCGAGCCCCCCCTGTAAGCAAGGGAGGGCCTTTTCCCAGACACCATGTCCTCGTGCTGCGATGGCTTCCTGCCTACTGGCAGCGTGCTTTGGGTGACAGCCCCGTCCTTGGGGCCTGTGTCACCAGCCATGGAGCCCTCTGTCCCCAGGAGCAGCCCCCCTCCCCGTAAGCAGGGCTGGGGGGCGGCAGTAGCCAGCACACAGGAACGAGCCCTCCCTCGCCCTTTTGAGGGTGCAGGTTGAGGAGCTGCTTTGCCGCAGGGCGCATTCCGGCCTTTGCCACTGCTTTTGGCTGGGGGGACCTCCCCTGTGCTGGGGTCGAGGTCTGTCCCTGGGCTCCTGAAGAGGTGTTGGTGTGCCGCAGCCAGGCCGTCCGGCCCGTAAGTGGGGCTTGGTGGGAGCCTTGAGCTCCGTGGGGCTTGTTGGGAGTGCCGAGCCAAGGGGCCGCCCTGTAAGCAGGGCTGTGCGTGTCCCCTGCTGTGCTGGGCGGGAGGTGCTTGGAGGGACCCCCTGTAACCAGGCGGGTATGTCTGGCCCCAGCCTTTCAGAGGCGTGGGGCCAGGATGCGTGGGGGCCGGGCGTGTGGCCTCCCCGGTCTCGGGGCTGTGCCCGCGGTCCCCCGGCCTTTGGCCGTGAAGCTCCGCTGCCTGGCTGTGTTGAGTCTCGTTCCTGTTGGTGCGGGGGCAAGGCCGAGCTCCATGTCTCCCTGGGTGTCGACCGGCCTGTAAGCGGGCTGCGGGTCTGTGAGCCTTTGTGCTCAGCTGGCAGCCTGTGTGGGGTGACCGTCCCCGTTAGCGGGGTGCGGGTCAGGGTGCCCCTGAAGCGGAGAGAAGGAGCCTCCGTGGGCCCTTGGGACCAGGGCAGCCCTGTAAGTCAGGGTGCGGCCAGTGCCCTGGAGTCCCGGGCGCTTTGCGGTCGAGGCAGCGGCTCGAGCCCCCTGTAAGCAGGGATGCGGAGCCTCTTGGGCCGCTGCTTTCCATTGCGTGCCCAGCTTCACTTGCCCAGGGCGCCCGCCTCCAAGCCCAGCGCCCGCCGGAAGCCCGCTGTGCCTCGCTGCGGTGAGACAAGGTGAAGTAGGTGGCTTTTGGGGAGGCGCAGGGGCTCTTTGGGAGGGTGCTTCGTGGGTGGGTGGTGCTTGTGCTGCTCCCTCTGGGTTTTGGGGTCCCCGTTTCCTTTGTGTGGAGGAACTGGTGCTTCTAAAGTCTTAACTGTGGCATCCTTCCCTGGCAGCCGTCGGCGGAGAAGAAAGAAGAGGCGTGGTGTGGAACGGCGAGGCAAGAGTTGGCAAGAGCAGCAGCGTCGTCGGGCTGAAGAGCGGGCAGGAGAAAGGCGCTCTGGGCAAAAGGACCTCCCTGTCTCCAGGGCGCGGTGACGTAAGAGCATGGCTTGCACCTTGGTGGTGCCAGGGCTGGCTTTGCGCTGGGCGACCTCCCTGTAAGCAGGGCTCGGTCTTTGCTTGTGGTGTTGTTGGCCTTTTGCTGTCTTGCTCCTTTGGCTGCCCGGAGAGCGTGGCGACCCTGTAAGGAGGGTGAGAGCCACCATCTCCGCACCCGAGGGGGCTATGGAGCTCTCTGGACCCCGAGTCCCCCCTGTAAGCAGGGGAGGGCCTTTTCCCAGACACCATGTCCTCGTGCTGCGATGGCTTCCTGCCTACTGGCAGCGTGCTTTGGGTGACAGCCCCGTCCTCGGGGCCTGTGTCACCAGCCATGGAGCCCTCTGTCCCCAGGAGCAGCCCCCCTCCCCGTAAGCAGGGCTGGGGGGCGGCAGTAGCCAGCACACAGGAACGAGCCCTCCCTCGCCCTTTTGAGGGTGCAGGTTGAGGAGCTGCTTTGCCGCAGGGCGCATTCCGGCCTTTGCCACTGCTTTTGGCTGGGGGGACCTCCCCTGTGCTGGGGTCGAGGTCTGTCCCTGGGCTCCTGAAGAGGTGTTGGTGTGCCGCAGCCAGGCCGTCCGGCCCGTAAGTGGGGCTTGGTGGGAGCCTTGAGCTCCGTGGGGCTTGTTGGGAGTGCCGAGCCAAGGGGCCGCCCTGTAAGCAGGGCTGTGCGTGTCCCCTGCTGTGCTGGGCGGGCGGTGCTTGGAGGGACCCCCTGTAACCAGGCGGGTATGTCTGGCCCCAGCCTTTCAGAGGCGTGGGGCCAGGATGCGTGGGGGCCGGGCGTGTGGCCTCCCCGGTCTCGGGGCTGTGCCCGCGGCCCCCCGGCCTTTGGCCGTGAAGCTCCGCTGCCTGGCTGTGTTGAGTCTCGTTCCTGTTGGTGCGGGGGCAAGGCCGAGCTCCATGTCTCCCTGGGTGTCGACCGGCCTGTAAGCGGGCTGCGGGTCTGTGAGCCTTTGTGCTCAGCTGGCAGCCTGTGTGGGGTGACCGTCCCCGTTAGCGGGGTGCGGGTCAGGGTGCCCCTGAAGCGGAGAGAAGGAGCCTCCGTGGGCCCTTGGGACCAGGGCAGCCCTGTAAGTCAGGGTGCGGCCAGTGCCCTGGAGTCCCGGGCGCTTTGCGGTCGAGGCAGCGGCTCGAGCCCCCTGTAAGCAGGGATGCGGAGCCTCTTGGGCCGCTGCTTTCCATTGCGTGCCCAGCTTCACTTGCCCAGGGTGCCCGCCTCCAAGCCCAGCGCCCGCCGGAAGCCCGCTGTGCATCGCTGCGGTGAGACAAGGTGAAGTAGGTGGCTTTTGGGGAGGCGCAGGGGCTCTTTGGGAGGGTGCTTCGTGGGTGGGTGGTGCTTGTGCTGCTCCCTCTGGGTTTTGGGGTCCCCGTTTCCTTTGTGTGGAGGAACTGGTGCTTCTAAAGTCTTAACTGTGGCATCCTTCCCTGGCAGCCGTCGGCGGAGAAGAAAGAAGAGGCGTGGTGTGGAACGGCGAGGCAAGAGTTGGCAAGAGCAGCAGCGTCGTCGGGCTGAAGAGCGGGCAGGAGAAAGGCGCTCTGGGCAAAAGGACCTCCCTGTCTCCAGGGCGCGGTGACGTAAGAGCATGGCTTGCACCTTGGTGGTGCCAGGGCTGGCTTTGCGCTGGGCGACCTCCCTGTAAGCAGGGCTCGGTCTTTGCTTGTGGTGTTGTTGGCCTTTTGCTGTCTTGCTCCTTTGGCTGCCCGGAGAGCGTGGCGACCCTGTAAGGAGGGTGAGAGCCACCATCTCCGCACCCGAGGGGGCTATGGAGCTCTCTGGACCCCGAGCCCCCCCTGTAAGCAAGGGAGGGCCTTTTCCCAGACACCATGTCCTCGTGCTGCGATGGCTTCCTGCCTACTGGCAGCGTGCTTTGGGTGACAGCCCCGTCCTCGGGGCCTGTGTCACCAGCCATGGAGCCCTCTGTCCCCAGGAGCAGCCCCCCTCCCCGTAAGCAGGGCTGGGGGGCGGCAGTAGCCAGCACACAGGAACGAGCCCTCCCTCGCCCTTTTGAGGGTGCAGGTTGAGGAGCTGCTTTGCCGCAGGGCGCATTCCGGCCTTTGCCACTGCTTTTGGCTGGGGGGACCTCCCCTGTGCTGGGGTCGAGGTCTGTCCCTGGGCTCCTGAAGAGGTGTTGGTGTGCCGCAGCCAGGCCGTCCGGCCCGTAAGTGGGGCTTGGTGGGAGCCTTGAGCTCCGTGGGGCTTGTTGGGAGTGCCGAGCCAAGGGGCCGCCCTGTAAGCAGGGCTGTGCGTGTCCCCTGCTGTGCTGGGCGGGCGGTGCTTGGAGGGACCCCCTGTAACCAGGCGGGTATGTCTGGCCCCAGCCTTTCAGAGGCGTGGGGCCAGGATGCGTGGGGGCCGGGCGTGTGGCCTCCCCGGTCTCGGGGCTGTGCCCGCGGTCCCCCGGCCTTTGGCCGTGAAGCTCCGCTGCCTGGCTGTGTTGAGTCTCGTTCCTGTTGGTGCGGGGGCAAGGCCGAGCTCCATGTCTCCCTGGGTGTCGACCGGCCTGTAAGCGGGCTGCGGGTCTGTGAGCCTTTGTGCTCAGCTGGCAGCCTGTGTGGGGTGACCGTCCCCGTTAGCGGGGTGCGGGTCAGGGTGCCCCTGAAGCGGAGAGAAGGAGCCTCCGTGGGCCCTTGGGACCAGGGCAGCCCTGTAAGTCAGGGTGCGGCCAGTGCCCTGGAGTCCCGGGCGCTTTGCGGTCGAGGCAGCGGCTCGAGCCCCCTGTAAGCAGGGATGCGGAGCCTCTTGGGCCGCTGCTTTCCATTGCGTGCCCAGCTTCACTTGCCCAGGGTGCCCGCCTCCAAGCCCAGCGCCCGCCGGAAGCCCGCTGTGCATCGCTGCGGTGAGACAAGGTGAAGTAGGTGGCTTTTGGGGAGGCGCAGGGGCTCTTTGGGAGGGTGCTTCGTGGGTGGGTGGTGCTTGTGCTGCTCCCTCTGGGTTTTGGGGTCCCCGTTTCCTTTGTGTGGAGGAACTGGTGCTTCTAAAGTCTTAACTGTGGCATCCTTCCCTGGCAGCCGTCGGCGGAGAAGAAAGAAGAGGCGTGGTGTGGAACGGCGAGGCAAGAGTTGGCAAGAGCAGCAGCGTCGTCGGGCTGAAGAGCGGGCAGGAGAAAGGCGCTCTGGGCAAAAGGACCTCCCTGTCTCCAGGGCGCGGTGACGTAAGAGCATGGCTTGCACCTTGGTGGTGCCAGGGCTGGCTTTGCGCTGGGCGACCTCCCTGTAAGCAGGGCTCGGTCTTTGCTTGTGGTGTTGTTGGCCTTTTGCTGTCTTGCTCCTTTGGCTGCCCGGAGAGCGTGGCGACCCTGTAAGGAGGGTGAGAGCCACCATCTCCGCACCCGAGGGGGCTATGGAGCTCTCTGGACCCCGAGCCCCCCCTGTAAGCAAGGGAGGGCCTTTTCCCAGACACCATGTCCTCGTGCTGCGATGGCTTCCTGCCTACTGGCAGCGTGCTTTGGGTGACAGCCCCGTCCTCGGGGCCTGTGTCACCAGCCATGGAGCCCTCTGTCCCCAGGAGCAGCCCCCCTCCCCGTAAGCAGGGCTGGGGGGCGGCAGTAGCCAGCACACAGGAACGAGCCCTCCCTCGCCCTTTTGAGGGTGCAGGTTGAGGAGCTGCTTTGCCGCAGGGCGCATTCCGGCCTTTGCCACTGCTTTTGGCTGGGGGGACCTCCCCTGTGCTGGGGTCGAGGTCTGTCCCTGGGCTCCTGAAGAGGTGTTGGTGTGCCGCAGCCAGGCCGTCCGGCCCGTAAGTGGGGCTTGGTGGGAGCCTTGAGCTCCGTGGGGCTTGTTGGGAGTGCCGAGCCAAGGGGCCGCCCTGTAAGCAGGGCTGTGCGTGTCCCCTGCTGTGCTGGGCGGGAGGTGCTTGGAGGGACCCCCTGTAACCAGGCGGGTATGTCTGGCCCCAGCCTTTCAGAGGCGTGGGGCCAGGATGCGTGGGGGCCGGGCGTGTGGCCTCCCCGGTCTCGGGGCTGTGCCCGCGGTCCCCCGGCCTTTGGCCGTGAAGCTCCGCTGCCTGGCTGTGTTGAGTCTCGTTCCTGTTGGTGCGGGGGCAAGGCCGAGCTCCATGTCTCCCTGGGTGTCGACCGGCCTGTAAGCGGGCTGCGGGTCTGTGAGCCTTTGTGCTCAGCTGGCAGCCTGTGTGGGGTGACCGTCCCCGTTAGCGGGGTGCGGGTCAGGGTGCCCCTGAAGCGGAGAGAAGGAGCCTCCGTGGGCCCTTGGGACCAGGGCAGCCCTGTAAGTCAGGGTGCGGCCAGTGCCCTGGAGTCCCGGGCGCTTTGCGGTCGAGGCAGCGGCTCGAGCCCCCTGTAAGCAGGGATGCGGAGCCTCTTGGGCCGCTGCTTTCCATTGCGTGCCCAGCTTCACTTGCCCAGGGTGCCCGCCTCCAAGCCCAGCGCCCGCCGGAAGCCCGCTGTGCATCGCTGCGGTGAGACAAGGTGAAGTAGGTGGCTTTTGGGGAGGCGCAGGGGCTCTTTGGGAGGGTGCTTCGTGGGTGGGTGGTGCTTGTGCTGCTCCCTCTGGGTTTTGGGGTCCCCGTTTCCTTTGTGTGGAGGAACTGGTGCTTCTAAAGTCTTAACTGTGGCATCCTTCCCTGGCAGCCGTCGGCGGAGAAGAAAGAAGAGGCGTGGTGTGGAACGGCGAGGCAAGAGTTGGCAAGAGCAGCAGCGTCGTCGGGCTGAAGAGCGGGCAGGAGAAAGGCGCTCTGGGCAAAAGGACCTCCCTGTCTCCAGGGCGCGGTGACGTAAGAGCATGGCTTGCACCTTGGTGGTGCCAGGGCTGGCTTTGCGCTGGGCGACCTCCCTGTAAGCAGGGCTCGGTCTTTGCTTGTGGTGTTGTTGGCCTTTTGCTGTCTTGCTCCTTTGGCTGCCCGGAGAGCGTGGCGACCCTGTAAGGAGGGTGAGAGCCACCATCTCCGCACCCGAGGGGGCTATGGAGCTCTCTGGACCCCGAGCCCCCCCTGTAAGCAAGGGAGGGCCTTTTCCCAGACACCATGTCCTCGTGCTGCGATGGCTTCCTGCCTACTGGCAGCGTGCTTTGGGTGACAGCCCCGTCCTTGGGGCCTGTGTCACCAGCCATGGAGCCCTCTGTCCCCAGGAGCAGCCCCCCTCCCCGTAAGCAGGGCTGGGGGGCGGCAGTAGCCAGCACACAGGAACGAGCCCTCCCTCGCCCTTTTGAGGGTGCAGGTTGAGGAGCTGCTTTGCCGCAGGGCGCATTCCGGCCTTTGCCACTGCTTTTGGCTGGGGGGACCTCCCCTGTGCTGGGGTCGAGGTCTGTCCCTGGGCTCCTGAAGAGGTGTTGGTGTGCCGCAGCCAGGCCGTCCGGCCCGTAAGTGGGGCTTGGTGGGAGCCTTGAGCTCCGTGGGGCTTGTTGGGAGTGCCGAGCCAAGGGGCCGCCCTGTAAGCAGGGCTGTGCGTGTCCCCTGCTGTGCTGGGCGGGCGGTGCTTGGAGGGACCCCCTGTAACCAGGCGGGTATGTCTGGCCCCAGCCTTTCAGAGGCGTGGGGCCAGGATGCGTGGGGGCCGGGCGTGTGGCCTCCCCGGTCTCGGGGCTGTGCCCGCGGTCCCCCGGCCTTTGGCCGTGAAGCTCCGCTGCCTGGCTGTGTTGAGTCTCGTTCCTGTTGGTGCGGGGGCAAGGCCGAGCTCCATGTCTCCCTGGGTGTCGACCGGCCTGTAAGCGGGCTGCGGGTCTGTGAGCCTTTGTGCTCAGCTGGCAGCCTGTGTGGGGTGACCGTCCCCGTTAGCGGGGTGCGGGTCAGGGTGCCCCTGAAGCGGAGAGAAGGAGCCTCCGTGGGCCCTTGGGACCAGGGCAGCCCTGTAAGTCAGGGTGCGGCCAGTGCCCTGGAGTCCCGGGCGCTTTGCGGTCGAGGCAGCGGCTCGAGCCCCCTGTAAGCAGGGATGCGGAGCCTCTTGGGCCGCTGCTTTCCATTGCGTGCCCAGCTTCACTTGCCCAGGGCGCCCGCCTCCAAGCCCAGCGCCCGCCGGAAGCCCGCTGTGCCTCGCTGCGGTGAGACAAGGTGAAGTAGGTGGCTTTTGGGGAGGCGCAGGGGCTCTTTGGGAGGGTGCTTCGTGGGTGGGTGGTGCTTGTGCTGCTCCCTCTGGGTTTTGGGGTCCCCGTTTCCTTTGTGTGGAGGAACTGGTGCTTCTAAAGTCTTAACTGTGGCATCCTTCCCTGGCAGCCGTCGGCGGAGAAGAAAGAAGAGGCGTGGTGTGGAACGGCGAGGCAAGAGTTGGCAAGAGCAGCAGCGTCGTCGGGCTGAAGAGCGGGCAGGAGAAAGGCGCTCTGGGCAAAAGGACCTCCCTGTCTCCAGGGCGCGGTGACGTAAGAGCATGGCTTGCACCTTGGTGGTGCCAGGGCTGGCTTTGCGCTGGGCGACCTCCCTGTAAGCAGGGCTCGGTCTTTGCTTGTGGTGTTGTTGGCCTTTTGCTGTCTTGCTCCTTTGGCTGCCCGGAGAGCGTGGCGACCCTGTAAGGAGGGTGAGAGCCACCATCTCCGCACCCGAGGGGGCTATGGAGCTCTCTGGACCCCGAGTCCCCCCTGTAAGCAGGGGAGGGCCTTTTCCCAGACACCATGTCCTCGTGCTGCGATGGCTTCCTGCCTACTGGCAGCGTGCTTTGGGTGACAGCCCCGTCCTCGGGGCCTGTGTCACCAGCCATGGAGCCCTCTGTCCCCAGGAGCAGCCCCCCTCCCCGTAAGCAGGGCTGGGGGGCGGCAGTAGCCAGCACACAGGAACGAGCCCTCCCTCGCCCTTTTGAGGGTGCAGGTTGAGGAGCTGCTTTGCCGCAGGGCGCATTCCGGCCTTTGCCACTGCTTTTGGCTGGGGGGACCTCCCCTGTGCTGGGGTCGAGGTCTGTCCCTGGGCTCCTGAAGAGGTGTTGGTGTGCCGCAGCCAGGCCGTCCGGCCCGTAAGTGGGGCTTGGTGGGAGCCTTGAGCTCCGTGGGGCTTGTTGGGAGTGCCGAGCCAAGGGGCCGCCCTGTAAGCAGGGCTGTGCGTGTCCCCTGCTGTGCTGGGCGGGCGGTGCTTGGAGGGACCCCCTGTAACCAGGCGGGTATGTCTGGCCCCAGCCTTTCAGAGGCGTGGGGCCAGGATGCGTGGGGGCCGGGCGTGTGGCCTCCCCGGTCTCGGGGCTGTGCCCGCGGTCCCCCGGCCTTTGGCCGTGAAGCTCCGCTGCCTGGCTGTGTTGAGTCTCGTTCCTGTTGGTGCGGGGGCAAGGCCGAGCTCCATGTCTCCCTGGGTGTCGACCGGCCTGTAAGCGGGCTGCGGGTCTGTGAGCCTTTGTGCTCAGCTGGCAGCCTGTGTGGGGTGACCGTCCCCGTTAGCGGGGTGCGGGTCAGGGTGCCCCTGAAGCGGAGAGAAGGAGCCTCCGTGGGCCCTTGGGACCAGGGCAGCCCTGTAAGTCAGGGTGCGGCCAGTGCCCTGGAGTCCCGGGCGCTTTGCGGTCGAGGCAGCGGCTCGAGCCCCCTGTAAGCAGGGATGCGGAGCCTCTTGGGCCGCTGCTTTCCATTGCGTGCCCAGCTTCACTTGCCCAGGGTGCCCGCCTCCAAGCCCAGCGCCCGCCGGAAGCCCGCTGTGCATCGCTGCGGTGAGACAAGGTGAAGTAGGTGGCTTTTGGGGAGGCGCAGGGGCTCTTTGGGAGGGTGCTTCGTGGGTGGGTGGTGCTTGTGCTGCTCCCTCTGGGTTTTGGGGTCCCCGTTTCCTTTGTGTGGAGGAACTGGTGCTTCTAAAGTCTTAACTGTGGCATCCTTCCCTGGCAGCCGTCGGCGGAGAAGAAAGAAGAGGCGTGGTGTGGAACGGCGAGGCAAGAGTTGGCAAGAGCAGCAGCGTCGTCGGGCTGAAGAGCGGGCAGGAGAAAGGCGCTCTGGGCAAAAGGACCTCCCTGTCTCCAGGGCGCGGTGACGTAAGAGCATGGCTTGCACCTTGGTGGTGCCAGGGCTGGCTTTGCGCTGGGCGACCTCCCTGTAAGCAGGGCTCGGTCTTTGCTTGTGGTGTTGTTGGCCTTTTGCTGTCTTGCTCCTTTGGCTGCCCGGAGAGCGTGGCGACCCTGTAAGGAGGGTGAGAGCCACCATCTCCGCACCCGAGGGGGCTATGGAGCTCTCTGGACCCCGAGCCCCCCCTGTAAGCAAGGGAGGGCCTTTTCCCAGACACCATGTCCTCGTGCTGCGATGGCTTCCTGCCTACTGGCAGCGTGCTTTGGGTGACAGCCCCGTCCTTGGGGCCTGTGTCACCAGCCATGGAGCCCTCTGTCCCCAGGAGCAGCCCCCCTCCCCGTAAGCAGGGCTGGGGGGCGGCAGTAGCCAGCACACAGGAACGAGCCCTCCCTCGCCCTTTTGAGGGTGCAGGTTGAGGAGCTGCTTTGCCGCAGGGCGCATTCCGGCCTTTGCCACTGCTTTTGGCTGGGGGGACCTCCCCTGTGCTGGGGTCGAGGTCTGTCCCTGGGCTCCTGAAGAGGTGTTGGTGTGCCGCAGCCAGGCCGTCCGGCCCGTAAGTGGGGCTTGGTGGGAGCCTTGAGCTCCGTGGGGCTTGTTGGGAGTGCCGAGCCAAGGGGCCGCCCTGTAAGCAGGGCTGTGCGTGTCCCCTGCTGTGCTGGGCGGGCGGTGCTTGGAGGGACCCCCTGTAACCAGGCGGGTATGTCTGGCCCCAGCCTTTCAGAGGCGTGGGGCCAGGATGCGTGGGGGCCGGGCGTGTGGCCTCCCCGGTCTCGGGGCTGTGCCCGCGGTCCCCCGGCCTTTGGCCGTGAAGCTCCGCTGCCTGGCTGTGTTGAGTCTCGTTCCTGTTGGTGCGGGGGCAAGGCCGAGCTCCATGTCTCCCTGGGTGTCGACCGGCCTGTAAGCGGGCTGCGGGTCTGTGAGCCTTTGTGCTCAGCTGGCAGCCTGTGTGGGGTGACCGTCCCCGTTAGCGGGGTGCGGGTCAGGGTGCCCCTGAAGCGGAGAGAAGGAGCCTCCGTGGGCCCTTGGGACCAGGGCAGCCCTGTAAGTCAGGGTGCGGCCAGTGCCCTGGAGTCCCGGGCGCTTTGCGGTCGAGGCAGCGGCTCGAGCCCCCTGTAAGCAGGGATGCGGAGCCTCTTGGGCCGCTGCTTTCCATTGCGTGCCCAGCTTCACTTGCCCAGGGTGCCCGCCTCCAAGCCCAGCGCCCGCCGGAAGCCCGCTGTGCATCGCTGCGGTGAGACAAGGTGAAGTAGGTGGCTTTTGGGGAGGCGCAGGGGCTCTTTGGGAGGGTGCTTCGTGGGTGGGTGGTGCTTGTGCTGCTCCCTCTGGGTTTTGGGGTCCCCGTTTCCTTTGTGTGGAGGAACTGGTGCTTCTAAAGTCTTAACTGTGGCATCCTTCCCTGGCAGCCGTCGGCGGAGAAGAAAGAAGAGGCGTGGTGTGGAACGGCGAGGCAAGAGTTGGCAAGAGCAGCAGCGTCGTCGGGCTGAAGAGCGGGCAGGAGAAAGGCGCTCTGGGCAAAAGGACCTCCCTGTCTCCAGGGCGCGGTGACGTAAGAGCATGGCTTGCACCTTGGTGGTGCCAGGGCTGGCTTTGCGCTGGGCGACCTCCCTGTAAGCAGGGCTCGGTCTTTGCTTGTGGTGTTGTTGGCCTTTTGCTGTCTTGCTCCTTTGGCTGCCCGGAGAGCGTGGCGACCCTGTAAGGAGGGTGAGAGCCACCATCTCCGCACCCGAGGGGGCTATGGAGCTCTCTGGACCCCGAGCCCCCCCTGTAAGCAAGGGAGGGCCTTTTCCCAGACACCATGTCCTCGTGCTGCGATGGCTTCCTGCCTACTGGCAGCGTGCTTTGGGTGACAGCCCCGTCCTTGGGGCCTGTGTCACCAGCCATGGAGCCCTCTGTCCCCAGGAGCAGCCCCCCTCCCCGTAAGCAGGGCTGGGGGGCGGCAGTAGCCAGCACACAGGAACGAGCCCTCCCTCGCCCTTTTGAGGGTGCAGGTTGAGGAGCTGCTTTGCCGCAGGGCGCATTCCGGCCTTTGCCACTGCTTTTGGCTGGGGGGACCTCCCCTGTGCTGGGGTCGAGGTCTGTCCCTGGGCTCCTGAAGAGGTGTTGGTGTGCCGCAGCCAGGCCGTCCGGCCCGTAAGTGGGGCTTGGTGGGAGCCTTGAGCTCCGTGGGGCTTGTTGGGAGTGCCGAGCCAAGGGGCCGCCCTGTAAGCAGGGCTGTGCGTGTCCCCTGCTGTGCTGGGCGGGCGGTGCTTGGAGGGACCCCCTGTAACCAGGCGGGTATGTCTGGCCCCAGCCTTTCAGAGGCGTGGGGCCAGGATGCGTGGGGGCCGGGCGTGTGGCCTCCCCGGTCTCGGGGCTGTGCCCGCGGCCCCCCGGCCTTTGGCCGTGAAGCTCCGCTGCCTGGCTGTGTTGAGTCTCGTTCCTGTTGGTGCGGGGGCAAGGCCGAGCTCCATGTCTCCCTGGGTGTCGACCGGCCTGTAAGCGGGCTGCGGGTCTGTGAGCCTTTGTGCTCAGCTGGCAGCCTGTGTGGGGTGACCGTCCCCGTTAGCGGGGTGCGGGTCAGGGTGCCCCTGAAGCGGAGAGAAGGAGCCTCCGTGGGCCCTTGGGACCAGGGCAGCCCTGTAAGTCAGGGTGCGGCCAGTGCCCTGGAGTCCCGGGCGCTTTGCGGTCGAGGCAGCGGCTCGAGCCCCCTGTAAGCAGGGATGCGGAGCCTCTTGGGCCGCTGCTTTCCATTGCGTGCCCAGCTTCACTTGCCCAGGGCGCCCGCCTCCAAGCCCAGCGCCCGCCGGAAGCCCGCTGTGCCTCGCTGCGGTGAGACAAGGTGAAGTAGGTGGCTTTTGGGGAGGCGCAGGGGCTCTTTGGGAGGGTGCTTCGTGGGTGGGTGGTGCTTGTGCTGCTCCCTCTGGGTTTTGGGGTCCCCGTTTCCTTTGTGTGGAGGAACTGGTGCTTCTAAAGTCTTAACTGTGGCATCCTTCCCTGGCAGCCGTCGGCGGAGAAGAAAGAAGAGGCGTGGTGTGGAACGGCGAGGCAAGAGTTGGCAAGAGCAGCAGCGTCGTCGGGCTGAAGAGCGGGCAGGAGAAAGGCGCTCTGGGCAAAAGGACCTCCCTGTCTCCAGGGCGCGGTGACGTAAGAGCATGGCTTGCACCTTGGTGGTGCCAGGGCTGGCTTTGCGCTGGGCGACCTCCCTGTAAGCAGGGCTCGGTCTTTGCTTGTGGTGTTGTTGGCCTTTTGCTGTCTTGCTCCTTTGGCTGCCCGGAGAGCGTGGCGACCCTGTAAGGAGGGTGAGAGCCACCATCTCCGCACCCGAGGGGGCTATGGAGCTCTCTGGACCCCGAGTCCCCCCTGTAAGCAGGGGAGGGCCTTTTCCCAGACACCATGTCCTCGTGCTGCGATGGCTTCCTGCCTACTGGCAGCGTGCTTTGGGTGACAGCCCCGTCCTTGGGGCCTGTGTCACCAGCCATGGAGCCCTCTGTCCCCAGGAGCAGCCCCCCTCCCCGTAAGCAGGGCTGGGGGGCGGCAGTAGCCAGCACACAGGAACGAGCCCTCCCTCGCCCTTTTGAGGGTGCAGGTTGAGGAGCTGCTTTGCCGCAGGGCGCATTCCGGCCTTTGCCACTGCTTTTGGCTGGGGGGACCTCCCCTGTGCTGGGGTCGAGGTCTGTCCCTGGGCTCCTGAAGAGGTGTTGGTGTGCCGCAGCCAGGCCGTCCGGCCCGTAAGTGGGGCTTGGTGGGAGCCTTGAGCTCCGTGGGGCTTGTTGGGAGTGCCGAGCCAAGGGGCCGCCCTGTAAGCAGGGCTGTGCGTGTCCCCTGCTGTGCTGGGCGGGCGGTGCTTGGAGGGACCCCCTGTAACCAGGCGGGTATGTCTGGCCCCAGCCTTTCAGAGGCGTGGGGCCAGGATGCGTGGGGGCCGGGCGTGTGGCCTCCCCGGTCTCGGGGCTGTGCCCGCGGCCCCCCGGCCTTTGGCCGTGAAGCTCCGCTGCCTGGCTGTGTTGAGTCTCGTTCCTGTTGGTGCGGGGGCAAGGCCGAGCTCCATGTCTCCCTGGGTGTCGACCGGCCTGTAAGCGGGCTGCGGGTCTGTGAGCCTTTGTGCTCAGCTGGCAGCCTGTGTGGGGTGACCGTCCCCGTTAGCGGGGTGCGGGTCAGGGTGCCCCTGAAGCGGAGAGAAGGAGCCTCCGTGGGCCCTTGGGACCAGGGCAGCCCTGTAAGTCAGGGTGCGGCCAGTGCCCTGGAGTCCCGGGCGCTTTGCGGTCGAGGCAGCGGCTCGAGCCCCCTGTAAGCAGGGATGCGGAGCCTCTTGGGCCGCTGCTTTCCATTGCGTGCCCAGCTTCACTTGCCCAGGGCGCCCGCCTCCAAGCCCAGCGCCCGCCGGAAGCCCGCTGTGCCTCGCTGCGGTGAGACAAGGTGAAGTAGGTGGCTTTTGGGGAGGCGCAGGGGCTCTTTGGGAGGGTGCTTCGTGGGTGGGTGGTGCTTGTGCTGCTCCCTCTGGGTTTTGGGGTCCCCGTTTCCTTTGTGTGGAGGAACTGGTGCTTCTAAAGTCTTAACTGTGGCATCCTTCCCTGGCAGCCGTCGGCGGAGAAGAAAGAAGAGGCGTGGTGTGGAACGGCGAGGCAAGAGTTGGCAAGAGCAGCAGCGTCGTCGGGCTGAAGAGCGGGCAGGAGAAAGGCGCTCTGGGCAAAAGGACCTCCCTGTCTCCAGGGCGCGGTGACGTAAGAGCATGGCTTGCACCTTGGTGGTGCCAGGGCTGGCTTTGCGCTGGGCGACCTCCCTGTAAGCAGGGCTCGGTCTTTGCTTGTGGTGTTGTTGGCCTTTTGCTGTCTTGCTCCTTTGGCTGCCCGGAGAGCGTGGCGACCCTGTAAGGAGGGTGAGAGCCACCATCTCCGCACCCGAGGGGGCTATGGAGCTCTCTGGACCCCGAGTCCCCCCTGTAAGCAGGGGAGGGCCTTTTCCCAGACACCATGTCCTCGTGCTGCGATGGCTTCCTGCCTACTGGCAGCGTGCTTTGGGTGACAGCCCCGTCCTCGGGGCCTGTGTCACCAGCCATGGAGCCCTCTGTCCCCAGGAGCAGCCCCCCTCCCCGTAAGCAGGGCTGGGGGGCGGCAGTAGCCAGCACACAGGAACGAGCCCTCCCTCGCCCTTTTGAGGGTGCAGGTTGAGGAGCTGCTTTGCCGCAGGGCGCATTCCGGCCTTTGCCACTGCTTTTGGCTGGGGGGACCTCCCCTGTGCTGGGGTCGAGGTCTGTCCCTGGGCTCCTGAAGAGGTGTTGGTGTGCCGCAGCCAGGCCGTCCGGCCCGTAAGTGGGGCTTGGTGGGAGCCTTGAGCTCCGTGGGGCTTGTTGGGAGTGCCGAGCCAAGGGGCCGCCCTGTAAGCAGGGCTGTGCGTGTCCCCTGCTGTGCTGGGCGGGCGGTGCTTGGAGGGACCCCCTGTAACCAGGCGGGTATGTCTGGCCCCAGCCTTTCAGAGGCGTGGGGCCAGGATGCGTGGGGGCCGGGCGTGTGGCCTCCCCGGTCTCGGGGCTGTGCCCGCGGCCCCCCGGCCTTTGGCCGTGAAGCTCCGCTGCCTGGCTGTGTTGAGTCTCGTTCCTGTTGGTGCGGGGGCAAGGCCGAGCTCCATGTCTCCCTGGGTGTCGACCGGCCTGTAAGCGGGCTGCGGGTCTGTGAGCCTTTGTGCTCAGCTGGCAGCCTGTGTGGGGTGACCGTCCCCGTTAGCGGGGTGCGGGTCAGGGTGCCCCTGAAGCGGAGAGAAGGAGCCTCCGTGGGCCCTTGGGACCAGGGCAGCCCTGTAAGTCAGGGTGCGGCCAGTGCCCTGGAGTCCCGGGCGCTTTGCGGTCGAGGCAGCGGCTCGAGCCCCCTGTAAGCAGGGATGCGGAGCCTCTTGGGCCGCTGCTTTCCATTGCGTGCCCAGCTTCACTTGCCCAGGGTGCCCGCCTCCAAGCCCAGCGCCCGCCGGAAGCCCGCTGTGCATCGCTGCGGTGAGACAAGGTGAAGTAGGTGGCTTTTGGGGAGGCGCAGGGGCTCTTTGGGAGGGTGCTTCGTGGGTGGGTGGTGCTTGTGCTGCTCCCTCTGGGTTTTGGGGTCCCCGTTTCCTTTGTGTGGAGGAACTGGTGCTTCTAAAGTCTTAACTGTGGCATCCTTCCCTGGCAGCCGTCGGCGGAGAAGAAAGAAGAGGCGTGGTGTGGAACGGCGAGGCAAGAGTTGGCAAGAGCAGCAGCGTCGTCGGGCTGAAGAGCGGGCAGGAGAAAGGCGCTCTGGGCAAAAGGACCTCCCTGTCTCCAGGGCGCGGTGACGTAAGAGCATGGCTTGCACCTTGGTGGTGCCAGGGCTGGCTTTGCGCTGGGCGACCTCCCTGTAAGCAGGGCTCGGTCTTTGCTTGTGGTGTTGTTGGCCTTTTGCTGTCTTGCTCCTTTGGCTGCCCGGAGAGCGTGGCGACCCTGTAAGGAGGGTGAGAGCCACCATCTCCGCACCCGAGGGGGCTATGGAGCTCTCTGGACCCCGAGCCCCGCCTGTAAGCAGGGGAGGGCCTTTTCCCAGACACCATGTCCTCGTGCTGCGATGGCTTCCTGCCTACTGGCAGCGTGCTTTGGGTGACAGCCCCGTCCTCGGGGCCTGTGTCACCAGCCATGGAGCCCTCTGTCCCCAGGAGCAGCCCCCCTCCCCGTAAGCAGGGCTGGGGGGCGGCAGTAGCCAGCACACAGGAACGAGCCCTCCCTCGCCCTTTTGAGGGTGCAGGTTGAGGAGCTGCTTTGCCGCAGGGCGCATTCCGGCCTTTGCCACTGCTTTTGGCTGGGGGGACCTCCCCTGTGCTGGGGTCGAGGTCTGTCCCTGGGCTCCTGAAGAGGTGTTGGTGTGCCGCAGCCAGGCCGTCCGGCCCGTAAGTGGGGCTTGGTGGGAGCCTTGAGCTCCGTGGGGCTTGTTGGGAGTGCCGAGCCAAGGGGCCGCCCTGTAAGCAGGGCTGTGCGTGTCCCCTGCTGTGCTGGGCGGGCGGTGCTTGGAGGGACCCCCTGTAACCAGGCGGGTATGTCTGGCCCCAGCCTTTCAGAGGCGTGGGGCCAGGATGCGTGGGGGCCGGGCGTGTGGCCTCCCCGGTCTCGGGGCTGTGCCCGCGGCCCCCCGGCCTTTGGCCGTGAAGCTCCGCTGCCTGGCTGTGTTGAGTCTCGTTCCTGTTGGTGCGGGGGCAAGGCCGAGCTCCATGTCTCCCTGGGTGTCGACCGGCCTGTAAGCGGGCTGCGGGTCTGTGAGCCTTTGTGCTCAGCTGGCAGCCTGTGTGGGGTGACCGTCCCCGTTAGCGGGGTGCGGGTCAGGGTGCCCCTGAAGCGGAGAGAAGGAGCCTCCGTGGGCCCTTGGGACCAGGGCAGCCCTGTAAGTCAGGGTGCGGCCAGTGCCCTGGAGTCCCGGGCGCTTTGCGGTCGAGGCAGCGGCTCGAGCCCCCTGTAAGCAGGGATGCGGAGCCTCTTGGGCCGCTGCTTTCCATTGCGTGCCCAGCTTCACTTGCCCAGGGTGCCCGCCTCCAAGCCCAGCGCCCGCCGGAAGCCCGCTGTGCATCGCTGCGGTGAGACAAGGTGAAGTAGGTGGCTTTTGGGGAGGCGCAGGGGCTCTTTGGGAGGGTGCTTCGTGGGTGGGTGGTGCTTGTGCTGCTCCCTCTGGGTTTTGGGGTCCCCGTTTCCTTTGTGTGGAGGAACTGGTGCTTCTAAAGTCTTAACTGTGGCATCCTTCCCTGGCAGCCGTCGGCGGAGAAGAAAGAAGAGGCGTGGTGTGGAACGGCGAGGCAAGAGTTGGCAAGAGCAGCAGCGTCGTCGGGCTGAAGAGCGGGCAGGAGAAAGGCGCTCTGGGCAAAAGGACCTCCCTGTCTCCAGGGCGCGGTGACGTAAGAGCATGGCTTGCACCTTGGTGGTGCCAGGGCTGGCTTTGCGCTGGGCGACCTCCCTGTAAGCAGGGCTCGGTCTTGGCTTGTGGTGTTGTTGGCCTTTTGCTGTCTTGCTCCTTTGGCTGCCCGGAGAGCGTGGCGACCCTGTAAGGAGGGTGAGAGCCACCATCTCCGCACCCGAGGGGGCTATGGAGGTCTCTTGACCCCGAGCTCCCCCTGTAAGCAGGGGAGGGCCTTTTCCCAGACACCATGTCCTCGTGCTGCGATGGCTTCCTGCCTACTGGCAGCGTGCTTTGGGTGACAGCCCCGTCCTCGGGGCCTGTGTCACCAGCCATGGAGCCCTCTGTCCCCAGGAGCAGCCCCCCTCCCCGTAAGCAGGGCTGGGGGGCGGCAGTAGCCAGCACACAGGAACGAGCCCTCCCTCGCCCTTTTGAGGGTGCAGGTTGAGGAGCTGCTTTGCCGCAGGGCGCATTCCGGCCTTTGCCACTGCTTTTGGCTGGGGGGACCTCCCCTGTGCTGGGGTCGAGGTCTGTCCCTGGGCTCCTGAAGAGGTGTTGGTGTGCCGCAGCCAGGCCGTCCGGCCCGTAAGTGGGGCTTGGTGGGAGCCTTGAGCTCCGTGGGGCTTGTTGGGAGTGCCGAGCCAAGGGGCCGCCCTGTAAGCAGGGCTGTGCGTGTCCCCTGCTGTGCTGGGCGGGCGGTGCTTGGAGGGACCCCCTGTAACCAGGCGGGTATGTCTGGCCCCAGCCTTTCAGAGGCGTGGGGCCAGGATGCGTGGGGGCCGGGCGTGTGGCCTCCCCGGTCTCGGGGCTGTGCCCGCGGTCCCCCGGCCTTTGGCCGTGAAGCTCCGCTGCCTGGCTGTGTTGAGTCTCGTTCCTGTTGGTGCGGGGGCAAGGCCGAGCTCCATGTCTCCCTGGGTGTCGACCGGCCTGTAAGCGGGCTGCGGGTCTGTGAGCCTTTGTGCTCAGCTGGCAGCCTGTGTGGGGTGACCGTCCCCGTTAGCGGGGTGCGGGTCAGGGTGCCCCTGAAGCGGAGAGAAGGAGCCTCCGTGGGCCCTTGGGACCAGGGCAGCCCTGTAAGTCAGGGTGCGGCCAGTGCCCTGGAGTCCCGGGCGCTTTGCGGTCGAGGCAGCGGCTCGAGCCCCCTGTAAGCAGGGATGCGGAGCCTCTTGGGCCGCTGCTTTCCATTGCGTGCCCAGCTTCACTTGCCCAGGGCGCCCGCCTCCAAGCCCAGCGCCCGCCGGAAGCCCGCTGTGCATCGCTGCGGTGAGACAAGGTGAAGTAGGTGGCTTTTGGGGAGGCGCAGGGGCTCTTTGGGAGGGTGCTTCGTGGGTGGGTGGTGCTTGTGCTGCTCCCTCTGGGTTTTGGGGTCCCCGTTTCCTTTGTGTGGAGGAACTGGTGCTTCTAAAGTCTTAACTGTGGCATCCTTCCCTGGCAGCCGTCGGCGGAGAAGAAAGAAGAGGCGTGGTGTGGAACGGCGAGGCAAGAGTTGGCAAGAGCAGCAGCGTCGTCGGGCTGAAGAGCGGGCAGGAGAAAGGCGCTCTGGGCAAAAGGACCTCCCTGTCTCCAGGGCGCGGTGACGTAAGAGCATGGCTTGCACCTTGGTGGTGCCAGGGCTGGCTTTGCGCTGGGCGACCTCCCTGTAAGCAGGGCTCGGTCTTGGCTTGTGGTGTTGTTGGCCTTTTGCTGTCTTGCTCCTTTGGCTGCCCGGAGAGCGTGGCGACCCTGTAAGGAGGGTGAGAGCCACCATCTCCGCACCCGGGGAACTGTGGGCTCTCTGGACCCCAAGCTCCCCCTGTAAGCAGGGGAGAGACACATGGAGCTCTCTGGACCCCAAGCCCCCCTGTAAGCAGGGGAGGGCCTTTTCCCTGACCTCTGTAGCCTTCTGGCTGCTGGTGGCCTTGTCCAGCATGACTCCCTGGAGTCACGGCATGTTACGCTGTTTAGCCCTTGGCCACCCATGAAGCCCCTTGGCATGTTGAGGCCCCTCCAGCCTTCATGGAGCCTGGGGGGCAGGTCTGAGGCTGCTCTCTCGTGCTCTGTGGTCGGGATGGCTCCCCAGACATTGGCTGCACAGGGCTTGTTCCCCCTTCTGGGAAGTAATCCTGTGTGAATGTGTGTCCTTTCTCTTGTATGAGCGAGTGAGTGATCCTGTCCTTTAGGCCCCTGTTAAAATCGCTGCAGCTTAGCTTGAGCTTCCCAGGAGGGTAAGAAGGGCTCTGTGCAGTAACAGGGGGGTCCCATCTGAGCCCGTGAGTGGAGGGAGAGTCTGGGCCTGTTCCTCCTTTCTGAGGACAGAGCAAAGCCGCTTAGTCATAGAGCGAGCATTGTGACCCCCCTGTAGTCAGGGGCTGGGTCTGTGCCTGAGAGGCCGCCTGTCCTGCTGGTGAGGTGCCAGTGTGACAGCCCCGTCCTCGGGGCCTGTGTCACCAGCCATGGAGCCCTCTGTCCCCAGGAGCAGCCCCCCTCCCCGTAAGCAGGGCTGGGGGGCGGCAGTAGCCAGCACACAGGAACGAGCCCTCCCTCGCCCTTTTGAGGGTGCAGGTTGAGGAGTTGCTTTGCCGCAGGGCGCATTCCGGCCTTTGCCACTGCTTTTGGCTGGGGGGACCTCCCCTGTGCTGGGGTCGAGGTCTCTCGCTGGGCTCCTGAAGAGGTGTTGGTGTGCTGCAGCCAGGCCGTCCGGCCCGTAAGTGGGGCTTGGTGGGAGCCTTGAGCTCCGTGGGGCTTGTTGGGAGTGCCGAGCCAAGGGGCCGCCCTGTAAGCAGGGCTGTGCGTGTCCCCTGCTGTGCTGGGCGGGCGGTGCTTGGAGGGACCCCCTGTAACCAGGCGGGTATGTCTGGCCCCAGCCTTTCAGAGGCGTGGGGCCAGGATGCGTGGGGGCCGGGCGTGTGGCCTCCCCGGTCTCGGGGCTGTGCCCGCGGCCCCCCGGCCTTTGGCCGTGAAGCTCCGCTGCCTGGCTGTGTTGAGTCTCGTTCCTGTTGGTGCGGGGGCAAGGCCGAGCTCCATGTCTCCCTGGGTGTCGACCGGCCTGTAAGCGGGCTGCGGGTCTGTGAGCCTTTGTGCTCAGCTGGCAGCCTGTGTGGGGTGACCGTCCCCGTTAGCGGGGTGCGGGTCAGGGTGCCCCTGAAGCGGAGAGAAGGAGCCTCCGTGGGCCCTTGGGACCAGGGCAGCCCTGTAAGTCAGGGTGCGGCCAGTGCCCTGGAGTCCCGGGCGCTTTGCGATCGGGGCAGCGGCTCGAGCCCCCTGTAAGCAGGGATGCGGAGCCTCTTGGGCCGCTGCTTTCCATTGCGTGCCCAGCTTCACTTGCCCAGGGTGCCCGCCTCCAAGCCCAGCGCCCGCCGGAAGCCCGCTGTGCCTCGCTGCGGTGAGACAAGGTGAAGTAGGTGGCTTTTGGGGAGGCGCAGGGGCCCTTTGGGAGGGTGCTTCGTGGGTGGGTGGTGCTTGTGCTGCTCCCTCTGGGTTTTGGGGTCCCCGTTTCCTTTGTGTGGAGGAACTGGTGCTTCTAAAGTCTTAACTGTGGCATC
>BSDF01000114.1:0-57823 GCA_027925045.1 Hypotaenidia okinawae | reverse complement strand
GGGGAGGTTATGGTTAGGATGGGGTAGGGTTTAAGGGGTGGAGGGGCATTCGTGGGTACTTGGAGGGCACGTGGGGATGTTTTAGGGGCGTGCTGGGGGTGGATATCATCAAACCCCAGAGTTTGTCAAGGTCTGTTTGAAGGGAAGCTCCATCTTTTGAATGGTCCACGTGTGCTTGCCAATGGCTCTCCAACTTGGGGTGCCTCTAAGGAAATGACAGCAATGGGTGTTAAAGACCCTGGGACTCTATAGCTGGATGTTCAGCATGTTTAAAGGTGGGTGGAGGTAGAGGCTGAAAATGACATTAGGCATCGTCAGGACCATAGCCATGGCTAGGAATGCCCTGAGCTCCAAGCGTAGCGGTGCTTCTTGCAGTACCTGGGGAGGCTTCAGGCCAGGAACATCTTTCATCCCTCAAAGCTTTTTTTAGGGATCTATTGCTGTTCGTTTAGCAGTTTGAAAGTGTGTGCTGGTGGAGCCCAAGAGTGACATGAGGCATTGTTAGGATCGTTCCCTTTCTAAGGAAAGCCTTGAGGCCCAAGGTTACTGGGGCTGCTAGTGAGCTACCTAGGCAGGTTTCAGAACAAGCAGCTCTTCCACTTCTCAAAGTTTCTTGTGAGCTATAGCTGAACGTTTAGCACTTTTGAAGGTGGATGCTGGTAAAGCTGGAAAAAGGCGTCAGACAAGTTTTGGACCATTCTGTTGTCTATGAAAGCCATGAGCCCAGGTGTTACTGGGTCTTCTAGTGGGCTACCGGGGGAATTTTCAGGCAAAGAAGATTGTTAGGTCCTCACACATTCCTTTGGGGTGTCGCAATTTGCTGTAGCTGTGCTGCTTAGGTGGCTTTTGCAAAGCAGCAGTTACAGTTTGTTGTGAGTTCCCACCAGTAAACAAGAGCCAATTCAAGGCCAAAGTCACTTTTGACCAATCACAGAAGGAACACAGCGCCTCTGGGAATCACATGTTCGAGGAAAAAACCTCCTGGCTGGCGCACTTTGCCACCGGAACGCAGAGTGGGAAGATGTGACCAGCTGCAGCGATAGCCAAGGCCAGGCCCTGAAGGAGAGGGGGGAAGGAATGTGGAAAGAAAGTCTCCCCTGCAGCTCGTGGAGAAGACCATGGTGAAGCGGGTTGTCCCCTCACAGCCCATGGATGAGAACAGGGAGCAGAGACATCTACGCCCTGTGAAGAGATTGGTCCACGCCTCAGCAGGTTTGCCAGGGGACTTGTGACTTTTGCCAGGGGACTTGTGAATTTGCGGACGAGCCCGGGGGCTCAAATGTCGAAACCATGTGGAAAGAAGTCCTGCTGAGAGGCCAATTGATGATTAAAGTCAAGGGTGCGAAGAGGCGAGGGGTGGGGGGAAGTAGAAGTGTTAAGATCTGGGGAAGGAAAGCAACTGGTACCACCAGAACCTCACTCCCCATTCCCTGCCCCTCCTGGTGCTGCGACAGGAGGGAAGAAGGGAGTAAAATCGTGATGAAGTTTGGGTTTGCTAAGCAGGGGAGGGGTGGGGGAAGGCGCTTTAAGACCTGGCCGCTTCTCACTCTGATCTCGTTCCGGTTCACTGGGTGTATCAGTCGTAGTTGTAATAAATCACTTTTCTTTCCTTTATTCTGTGCCGAGTCTGTTTTGCCCATTGCACTAATTGGAGAGTGATCCCTCTGGCCTTATCTCAGGGCCTGAGCCCCTGAAAACATATCTTCTCCCCTTTTCGGCTGAAGGGGGAGTGAGCGAGCGGCTTGGTGGGCATTTGGCTTCTAGCCAGGGCCAAACCCACCACAATCTCCTTTAAGCAGTTCAAATAAAGGACCCAAGTCCACATTAGAAATCCCTAACAGCGGTCGGACCCAACTGATTGTTCCCAACAATTTCTGTACATCATGCACATTTTTTATGTTTGTCTGTATCTGTAAAGGTTGAGGAACTATAGTCTGGGCTCTGATGTGCCAACCTAAATACTTCCATGGGGGTATCTTTTGAACCTTTTCTGGCGCCATACAGAGGCCTGCTGAGTTAACAGCAGTTGTGACAAGGGCTACAGCTTCCTCCATGACTTCGTGATGTTGTGCGGCCACTAGGATGTCATCCATGTAATGGTGCAATAAGACACCGGACATTGCAGTCCTAACAGGACTGAGTACTTTAGCTACATACCACTGACAGATTGTAGGACTGTTCTTCATTCCTTGTGGCAGCACAACCCACTGGTATCTTTGCAATGGAGCTTGCATGTTGACGCTTGGGACTGAAAAAGCAAATTTTAGGAGCATCATTTGGGTGCAGTGGGATATTAAAAAAGCAATCCTCGAGGTCAATAACAGTCAAATACCAATTTTGAGGAATCATAGTGGGGGATGGGAGTCCTGGCTGGAGGGCTCCCATATCTTCCATAGCGTCATTAATTTTCCTGAGGTCGTGGAGCAAGCGCCACTTGCCAGTTTGTTTCTTAATAACAAAAACAGGTGAATCCCAAGGACTAGTGGAAGGAACAATATGCCCTTTTGTTAACTGTTCCATAACTAGCTCCTGGAGGGCGCGAAGCTTTTCCAGTGGTAGGGGCCATTGATCTACCCAAATAGGGGTATCAGTTTTCCATGTCAATCTTAGGGTATCGCGCACTTCAATGGCCCCATCTAAAAATGGGTCCGAATGGACATTCCCCACTGTGATGGCACATCACGCCCCCATGGAATCATAGGAGTGGGTAACACAAAGGGTTTAACAGAGGCTATATGCCCCTCCGGACCTCGAACTTGGATGAATTCCAAGCTTTGGTGGCTGCTACCAGTCCCCCCAATTCCAGCCAATGCTTGGGAAACGTTAGCCAGAGGCCATTGCGGAGGCCACTTAGCCTGAGAGATTACTGTAACATCCCATCCAGTATCAGTAATTCCATTTAGTACCACCTGCTGCCCCCCCGGATAAGGGTACATTGGCACACAGGTCGCTTTTGAGAAATAGATTGCACCCATAGAATTTGTGGGTTTCCCGTAGATCCAAAACCTCCCCTCCTTGGATGGGGTTGAATAGGGACAGGGGAGTTTGTCCCTGCTGGAATCAATAGTAATTGCGCTATACGGCTACCTTTAAGTATTGTGCAGGGAGGAAATGGGGTCCATGCCATAATTTTGATTTCATCAGCACTGTCAGAGTCAACAACCCCTGGTGATACAAAAAGCCCTGGCAATGTTGTAGATGATCTTCCTAACAATAGCGCTTGTGTTCTAGGGGTAGGGACCCCGAAATATTTGTTGACAATAAGTGAACCGAGGGATGGAGTAACGTTACCGTGTGGGAGGTTGTCAGGTCCAATCCAGCGCTGCCAGCTGTTGCTGGGCAAAGACTTGAGGTACTGCTGCTTCCCTCTGCTGGGGTCGAAATGTCAGCTGCGGTACTTGTGTCTGTGCGCGTCGCTGCCCCGCGCTCCGCAGTCGGTTTCCCTGTATCAGTTGACCCTGGGAATCATCCTTAGACAGGCATTGTTTAATACAATGACGTCCTTGTCGGCATCTAGGGCAAACACCCGGGGATGGAGACTTACCCCCTCCATTTGTAGCCAGGCAGTTCTTTTTCAAATGACCCGGCTTACCACAACCACAACAATTTCCCCCACCTGGTGGATTTTTCATGGCCCCAAAGGCAGCAGCCATGGCCTGGAATTTATGATCTACAGTACCAATCCTATTACAAGCTTCCACCATTTCAATCAATGTGGGTTCTGGATTAGGAAGAGATTTCAACAGTTTTCTACAATCAGCATTAGCATTTTCAACAGCCAGTTTCAACAACAATATTTCCCAAGCCTCCGTGTTATCTGTTTGTCGTTCCAAAGCCTGTTTCAGTCTATCGACAAACCGCATGTACGGCTCTCGTGGCTCTTGATTAATGTTAGTAAAGGCTTCCTGTGGTTTCTGTGAATCAGGAATTTTATGAAAAGCCTTTTTTGCCTCTTCACAGATTGCCTCTAGAGCTTCACGAGGGCAGTCTCGAGCTTGAGATGCCGGATTTGAGTGCTGACCAGTACCAGCAAGGTGCTCTATGGTCAGTGCAGCTAATGCAGCGTTATTATCACCCGCATATGTAAGAAGGAGTGCTTGAAGTCCCCTTCTCCAGTGTGACTCCCATAGTGAGTATTGAGTAGGAGTTAATCACAGCTGCGCGAGAGACTTTGAATCACGAGGAGTCATAATATATGTATCAAATATGGAAGACAACAGGCTCACAAAACAGGGTGAGGAAAGCCCATGCTCAGTGACAGTACGACGCAGTTCCTTAATCACCACAAAAGACAGAGCTTCCCATTGCACCCCCCGGCCCTGGTAAATCACCGGAGCCACTATTGTTTTAGCCATATCCAGCTCCCCTTCTTTCAAGGCTTGTCGTTTTATGTTAGCCCACACATCGCGTGGGTCGGGAGGGTGTAAGTCCGGTTCCTTGTCCGGGTGGACCGAGCCCGGGTCGAAAGGATCCTCCTCCGTGGGGTAACCAGCGGAGGATGCGGTTAAAGGTCCAGAATACGGCGGCCCAGAGGGTGGCACTAAAGGTCCAGGACCCTGCGGCTTAGAGGGTGGCAGGATAGGTGCCGTAGGCGCTGTCACCTCTCCCTCCTTTTTGGCTTCTATTCCCCTTTCCTGGGCTTTTAGAGTCCCCAGAATACCTCTCCACCACGGGAGCATACGCTGGGCCTCAACATGTCCCGTTGTTGCCGCATCCCATAATTTCGTCCCCGCATCATCCCAGAGTTCCCATGTAAAAATACTAGATGCAGTTCCAGGGGGTATTTTCACTTGTTCCCATTTAAGCATTGCCTTGAGATCATGCCCAGAGATCTCTTTCCCATGCTTTTTAAGAAGACCTCTCATAAGCTCATATACGTCTCTCTCGGGGGAAGACAGTTGATTCCCCATATTACCCACAGCTCACCTCTCTTCCAGAGGGATGATTCCTGGCCAGGCTTCCCACTTCCTTTCAGTGGCTCATTCAATGTTCTGTGGGAGGCGCAGCATGCCGCACAGCTCGGCGCGGTTCAAAGTCCTCACACGGGGCACCAATTTGCCGCGACGGAGACGGGACGCAGCTCGATGCCAGCAACAGTCGATTTCTTGTATACTGTTAGCTGTGCATGCTGTGTGCATTGGTGTAGAGGCACTTCAGCTTCCATGCACACCCCTTTATTCCTTCAAGGCGTTCCATGGAAGTTGCTCTCTTGCCTCCTATTACGCCAGGAGCCTCTGCCTTGGCTCTGTCAGACTTTGCCTGTGCTGCAGGGCCCTTTCTTAACCTCCCCTTTCTGGTTGACATACCTGTACAAGTCCTTCTGGTTATTCTTGCCATTCCTGGCCAAGTTTAGATACAGCCATGGGATTTGGTCACAGGCCTTGTATATAGACAATACATACCTACCTGGGGGCAGAGCCCAGGAAGTGGAACTGTTGTGTTCATGACATCCAGAAATCAACTCTGGGGATTGGTGAAGTTCAGCAGATCAGGTGGATGTTACCATTGAAATAATGGGAGTGAAAGAGATTTCGCTGCCTCAGGGATTTCTCATCTGTGCACATGAAATTGTGCAGTGCATATCTGACAGACACAAGTTTTAAATAACACCCCAAGGAATGCAGAGGAGATTATAGACTTTTATTTCAGTAGAGATGAAGATGACATCTGGATAGTTTATCAGCAACATTACAAGTGTCACCCACTGGTTATCAGCATTAATTCAATAGAAAGGCATGCTGGATTTGGTGCCTAGCAGCACCAGGACCATGATGAAGACAGATGTTGGGCTGAGGGCACATTTCATTAGCTAAGCTAGCTACATTACTGAGGGAGTTCCTATTTCTGTTTGCTCTGACTCACCAATGGTCTCACACTGTTGTTACCCACCCACTCTTTGGCTCATTGCTTTTAGCCAATGCTGCGTTCCTTTGTAATCCCCCAGGACACACATATCTCTGGCTTCTCAGGCACTAGAATCCAGCCTCTACATAGGCCTGTTATTCAACTTTGTTTTGAACCTTGGGCAGGGTAGTGTAGCTTTGATTTCTCTCAGGAAATGCTGATAACCCTCATTCTATTGCTGAGCTTTAGTTCTTGCTTTTCCTGTTACAGATGCCAGCTTTAGCAGTGCCTTTCTCTGAGGGGAGCTTTTCAATCTCTTTTTAGTCTTAGGATTCAGTAACTTATTTCTGCCAACAAGTTTTTCAGGAATGGGGATCAATAGATTTTTCCCAGATTCCCAAAGAAGTGAGTAGAAATCAGCTGGAGAGTAAGTCTGAGTGATGAAAACATTGCAGAGCTCCAACTCTACATGCTTACTCATTTTTACCCCATGCCAGCCCTCACACTTGCCTAGTTCCTTCCCTCACAGTCTCCTATCAAACCAATTTCAATCCACAGCTACAGAATCCTCACAACTCCAGGATGGCATCCCTGACACAGTCTCAGACCCTTCTAGTCAGATGAGAAAAATGTTCTCCTCATTTACGTTTGGTTTATACTCCTGACCAGAGTGGTGTTAGCCTAGAATATTCCACAGTACAGCAAAACAGGATCCAGCCCTGGGGCAAGTCCCCTGATGCCACCAGCGGGATCTGCACCTCTGTGCTCTCTGTGAGGAGAAGCTGGGGCTGCCCTGGGCCAGAGGCTGTTGGTTCCAAGTGGTTCCAGCAGAGCCACCATAGGGCACAGCTGAGCCCCTCAGCCATGGGTGGGCACCTCAGGGGATGTGCCGCTGAAGGAGGGCAGGAAGCTGCCTGGTGATGAGGGAAAAAGAGAGTTGGGGTCAAGGGGAAGGTGGTTTGGGTTTTTTGCATTAGTTTCTCACCACCTCACTCTATTTCAGTTGGCAACAACGGAAATTGACCCCAAGTGGCATCTGTTTTGCCTGTGACAGTCACTGACAAGTGATCTCACCATCTTAATCTGGCTCCTTGAGCTTTTCCATCTTATTTTCTCTCCTTGTCCTGCTGAGCAGGGGGATTGAGTTATCTGCTGGGTGGGCATCTGGCAGTTGGCCAAGGTCAACCCACCGTAGGTGTTCACACCAACAGATCTTGCTTCTGACACCAGCAAGAAGTTTCAGCCCAACAAACAGCAAACACAGGAGAGTAAAGCTTTGTTTGTCCTTTGATGAAACTAGTATGAAGCTTTTGAAAAGCTTTCAAACACATCAATTTCATCCCTGAGGGAGAACCATGAATAAACAAAATAAAACTATCACTGGTGTCCAGAGACTGGTTATTTCACCCTTGCAAAACCTGCACTTGCTCATGTAGACGGCCCATTTCAAGAGAGATGTCATTTTTGTTCCATGCTACTTGTAGAATCTTATTTTTAAAAGATAATGAAAACACTTCAGGACTTGACTGAGACATACAGAAGGTGTATGGTTATCCTCAACTTCAAGTGGGGTTACAGAAGCTCAGTGGCTTGAAAAAGGCAGCCCTCCCCATTCTACTAGTTCAAATACTGGAGACATCTTGCCCACTGCTAAAATGTATTTCTATTCTGGCGTAAGATTCATCCATTTGGCTTATGTCTAGCAAAGGAGAACAACTGCCTTAAACAGAAAGAACTCATAATCATAACACAGTTGAGTAGCAAGGGATTGAATCAGGCCAAAACCATGACTTACAAGCTAAAAGTCAGTTGCACTAGAAGTGATGTTCCCTTCCCTTTAGAATACAACTAAGGTTCTACCTCAGAATACTTTGGATGGTAACTGAATACTGCCATAATGCTATTTACCAGGCAAGAAGTGAAACCCTTCATCTAACCATATCAAAAGACAGCTCAACTCTGAGAGCTGATGCCTTTTACATCACACACACACTCCCCAAACTCCCTGGGCACCAAAAGTGATGGTAGAAAAAGAGGATCTCCCTGCTCAGACCATCTGGAGCAATTCAGGTAAGAAAGTCTATGTTATCTGTATAGCTGAAATGGAGAAATTTTGCTGTTCCTGGAACAAGCAGCTTGCTGGGCTTCCAGCCATAGATCTAAATCAAGTAATAATGCATGTCACTGAGAACACCAGAACTGTTGCCCATGGCTGAATACCAGGGCAGATTCAATGGCAAGGGACTATTATTTCCCTAAGATTTGCTTGTATTCCCTAGGTGACTATAAGTAAGGAAACGTGTCATCACTTCATTCAAAAAATACAAAGAGAGTAACCTGCATGTTGAATAGTTGTCAGTGTTGTGAGGTTCTGTCAAGCACAGAACTGTTACCTATGCAATATCCTGGAGTCATCCTCAGACTCCCTAATCCATTGTACTACTGTGTTAGTAAAGAAAACTTTCTGTTAGGGGCTCATAACTCAAATAGATCGTTCAGAAAACAAATATCTCAACTAACAAGTGATTAAAGAGCTCATGGAATGGCACTTGGTTTTCTCAACCAGTTGGATGTCAGCTGATGCAACAGGCACTGTTTAAACCCAAGTGGACAAAGTTCCTCCAATGGTCAGCTACCCAGACAAAGCTGTTGATCAGCTCCATGGCTGCATGACACTTTCTACCAGTTAGGAAAGGATACCATGGAAATGTACCCACATTTCTTGGTAAAATGAGCTCACCTGAACAATTTACGTGCCACTATGTGCTCTGACACAAGGCTTTTCAAGAAAAGCTTTACTTCAAAGGACAGAAGTGTGCAGTCCTGCAATGGAGAAGTCTAGATTTCTTCAGGAAAAAAATTAACTTGAATAGTGAAGTTTCATGTAAGGAAGGGAATATGGCACCCACAGGTATTACATGAAAGGACTGTGACAAGAAGACAGTGTGTTGAATCCTACAGGATTAACCAGCCCTTTACTTACAGTCCTGTCCATAGTTCTGTCTGCTACAGTCAAACCCATGATGAGTGAGCACGAGCACCTTCCAACTGGAAGTCAGAATTTTCTGTCAGTTCAGTTCAGTTCTTCAAACTGGGACAGAAAATTCCCATGAGTAACAAAGGTCAATTTGTTCCCCAAGCCTTCCTGCTCCCCATTCTTCCTGGAAACCATGCTTACCTTCCCCCTGTCCAGCTAGGTTGTCTGGCTGACATTTCAGTTTTCCTGAAGAACAGGGGTAGGAGGTGGGAAGAGGTAGCTGTGAGAAGGTCCTTGCTAGGAGGATTCTGCTGTTTGTGGTGGCAGGGCTCCATCCTCAGCGTTGGGGCCCTTGGAGAGATTTTCAGCCATAGTCCTTTTCCTCTTTTTCCAAGCTAAAGGCTGCTCCTACCTGTAGCTCACCCACAGGGCCACTGTTTGTTACATGGGGACTGCAGGATCTGGGAGCCCTTCACTGTCTGTGGGATTCAACATCCAGGTCAGGCACCAGTCAGGTCAGGTGGCCACTGGCAACTATTAACTGGGCTTCAACCAGCAGCTCATGCCAAAGCAAACCCAGGTAAGTCCTGAGCCCCTGTACAGTCAGAACAGCAGAAAGCCTGTGTCCATCCACTAGTGATGCCTGGGCTACAGTTTACTTTTCTTCTTAAAAACATGGAAAAATGAAAAGAGGCTAGAAATAGGAAAGTCAGAGCAATCACCTCTATTTGCCAGAGTCTAGAGAGCTTCCACTGACTTTATTCACAGAAGCTTCTGGCATGCATGATGAAGAAATTTCTGGGGTGGTGGGTTTTTTGCTTTAGGTACAGAAGTGGCAATGAGATCTGAAAGCTCCAAGTTGAAGCTAGATACATTTAGGCTTGAAATAAGACACAGACTATGGGAAAAAAATTAACCACTAGGGTGAGTGAAATGAATGGATAGAAGGTTTTCTATGTCTTAATTCTATGAAGATTATCTTTAAAAAACAGACAAGGAAAAGAGAGGAAGGTATTCTTGATGGAAGTATTCAAGCTTCTCACCAGAATCTATGGCAATCTTTTCTCCTTGGTTCCCACAGAGGGACTTCATTTGCCTGTAATTCTACAGAGATATGTCTTGGAAAAATTAGCAAAACCAAAGTCCTCAATCAATAGTATCCCTGCCTGGGTTCTCAAAGGTCTGGATGTAAAATCTTTGAAGCAAAGACAGGAGGGTTTATAGCATGAGCACACATATTCTAATGCACTCCTGAATCTCAAGGCACTTGCTCTGGTAACCAACCAGTCACAATCCTCACACTCATCTGCAAGATAAATAATAACTGTCCTGCATGCAAGAGCATCATGCACTAAAAGCTCCTGATGGCAGCCAGGCAGGTTATTTTTCACCTTCCTAGAAGTTTTGTTTCATTCAAAGATCACATGAAGATACCTGTGTGTATTCCTCTGACACATTCTTACACTCTTTTCCACTGCACAGTATTCATTGGTACATTCTAGTAGGCAGCAGCTGATGTGACTTTATGCATCATACCACTCTAGTTCAAAGGAATTAGACAAAAAGGCTTGAACAATCAGACTGGGAGAAGAGGGACTGAGGGTAAGTGGACCATGCAATCAGTATCTGTCAAAATATTTTGGTCTCTGCCTCCTGAAGACCAAGCTAGAAGTAAACTATGAAAATGAACATAAAGCATCTCAAGCTGACATTTCTATCTGAGGTCCTGTTTTATAGTGTGACACAGCAGCTGGGACCTTAGCACTAGATGTACAGTCTCCAGGGAATGCTTTCTGTGTTTCTATTGACGTCTCTTTACCCAGTAGTTGTTGAATGTCATTGCAAGAAGCATGGCAAAGATCTATCATGTAAAAGCTCTGTCATCTCACTCCTCTGGTATTTATATTCTGCTGTCATTCTGGAGGCAAAACCATAACCCTTGTCAGAGTGTTTCTGGCCTCTCCACCTGCTCTCTGTTCAAAGGCCTTTCCTTCTAAAACCTTACCAGCCCAAGACTACAATTTACTAACCACAGAAGAAATGTCCTTAGAGTTCATTCCTCCAGGAGCTGGAAAGTGACAATCCCCTGGGATCACTTGTCACATCATCAAACCAGCAGTTAGAAGCACAGTCATCACCACAGAGAAAAGAACTTGTAACCCCTGCCAACAATCACCTACTCTCAAGGGCAAGAGTAGAGAAGGTAATCTAAAGGGTCTCTAAAAACAGAGACAGGTTTCATGCCATCAGCTGTCAGCACCAGAGCTCCTAAGGGCTTTCTGCCTTGAGACAGGCCTCACAACTTCTCCCTGTGTTCTGTCCAGTCAGAACTGGAACAGGAACAACATGGACTTGCTGAGTAGGCTGGTTCAGACATGCACCAAATTACCATGTAGTTTATAGAAAGCAATTTTTCCCCTACTTTAGGGCTTGACAGTGGAGCAGAAAGCCAGGACCACGATTTGGCTTTGGTTTGGGGTTTTCTTGGTTCTGTTTGGCTTGCATTTTTCCCCTCAAACATAGTTATAAATCATAGAGGAGTCACTGATGCAGAAAGCCCTTGTACTTTCCAAGTTACAACCCTCTACCTTCTGCCCCAAGGATTTAGCTTGGGCTTAAACCCTTTCAATAGCTATGTGGCTTGCATGTCTGCCCAGTTTAAAAATCTAGTTTTGACTTTCCAATTTACTGTTCAACCTGACCTGAGATCTCTCTAGCTACAGTCCACTGTTGCTTTCTAGAGCAAAACTCCTACTACAAGTAGCACTGCTGCCTAGACCAGGTATAGCACTACTCAAGCCTGTCAAACTGTGTGGCAAGTATTGCTCACTGCTTTTCATTCTGCCTTTTTATGCCTGCTTCACTCCCCTCTTTCAAGCACTGTCCATCCCTCAACCCCTTCACTCCTAACTCTTTTTTCTTTATTTTCCTCTCTCTCCTATTTTAGGACAAGAGATTACTTCAGCAGGGACACAGGCTTTTAAAAAACTATGTCACAGTGATTACTAACTGCATTTTCCTTTACTGCTTCTACTTGGGTGGAATAAAATTAATGAGCCCAGAGGTGTACATCTGTTAGGTGTAAATGACACATGAAGGTGACCAGTGCTATTAACAAGGAGAAAGTAGATTTTTCAAGGACGAAATTCTGCGTCTTCAAACGTATTTCTAACACCAAACAGCAGCATTAAACACTGAGATCAAATCAGAATCTTCTTTCAAAGCATCATTATACTGCTCACAGACAGACACCTACTGTGTACTGTCATGAGACGACCCAGTGCAACTCTCCTGTGCAGAGCACATTCCATACAAACTGCATTAGGAAACGTACCACTGAGAGAGAGAAGAGTGACACAGTCAGATAACAAACAGGAGCCAAGAGAGACAAACATTAAGCCATGGGAAATAGAGAAGATGTTCCATGTCATTTGACAAGAGGACAGGGTCAGTAAGCCAGGCACAAAGGCATTTCTAGGAGGTAAGAATAATAAAGGGGTTCAGAACAGCTCAAGTCAGACTGTGTCAGAGACACGAGTTTGCCACTCTGTCAGCAGATGGGGTGAGTTACTGGCAGAGAGAAAAGGGCATCATTTCTTGTCTGCCCTTTGCTGAGTACCTGTAGTATTGCCAGTGACGCAGCCATCGCTTGGAACGTGCTGACAACCACCAACAGAACACCAAGGAGGAACAATTGGGATGGCAAGTCCAGATAAATGCTGTCAGCACTAAACACAGCAAGCAAATGTGTCAGAGGGTTCTGTGACCCAACTCTGGAGTAGTTAGCCTTCGGTATCAGGACTGATCTGGAGTTAAAATAAGAAGCCACCTGAAGAAAGTGAGTATGCTTGAAGACTTGTTACTGCTCTCAGAGGCTTTGACTCAAACAAAAGACCAGAAGCAATGCCTGAGGGTCCCTTGAACAACGCTTCAGATGAGAACAGTTCATACAAAGGGCAGCAGAGCATCTAGCAGAAGCTGTACCGTAAGAGAGTGTGAGAGCAGGAAACATCAGTCAATTCTACAAGGAACTCTGCTGGAGCTGAGTCAGAGCAAGAAGTCATTTGGATTACTGAGGTAATGATTTTGAGAAGGGCAGCTTGCATGCTAGTTGGTCTGTCCCTTGAGTTTAGTGGGCAACTGGAAGGCAACAGGCAGGTAGAACCAAGGTCTAGAATACTGCAAGAACTGCAGGAATTCTGCTCTTGGAGAGGCAGATCAATTGCTCCAGATACAAAAAAGAGCAGGTATTTCCTTTCACCACTAAAGTGGAAACCTGTCAGGAGTTGGATTTCTGCTTTCCCCCACAATCCTCTGTAGCTTGCAATTCTTCCTTTAGTAGAAAAGTGAAGGGACAGGTGACAGTGAGAGCTGCCTGAACTGAAACTGAAACTTTCCAGCTTTGGTTTGCAGAAGAGGAAGCAAAGAGCTCGGCTCTATCAAAGACTGCCCTGTGCATGTGCACAGATCAACTAGGACCATCAGGTATAAAAGGTCTAGACAACTTTTCAACCTCATAAACTTTAGGAATTGGATCTGAAAGGTGTTCAGAATTTAACAGAAATCCAGGAGGATGGGGCAGCAACATTCCTACACAGAAAGTAAACATCCCAAGGGGAAAAGGAAGCCCTTAAAAACTGCCAAGCTGAGTGAAATGAGAATCTACAGTGCTATCTAGCACTGAGAGCTAGACAGCGCTGAACATCCTTCCTTAAAATGATGTTTGATGTTACCTGACTCCCACCAGAGCTGAGTTAATCTCATCACTTATGACTCATTTCTCCTTTGCCTGTTCAGTGTCTGAAAATGAACAAAGAAAATTTTGCATAATATTTCAGCATGGGAGGTAAATCTTCCTCTAGGTGGGAGCTATTTAATGATTGAAACTTTGAAAACTTAAAATACTTCCTAGAATGCACTAGTTCTGCCCAAAACACTCCCAATCACAGCTGAGTCAATTTCTGAAGGGCATTTCACAAGGTTGCCTTAGAAATGACTGCTGTGCAACTCTGTAAGAGCATAGGGACTGAGAGAAACCAATTAAATCCTCCCAGCAACCTGTTTCCATCGACCTTTGAATCGTGAGCTACACCACAGCTAAACATTCTATGCAAGCCAGAGTGTCACCCAGATGAATCCCAGCAATCACAGTGCTGTGTCATGAGAAATGATACGGAGCGATGGGAACTGTTGGGTCCTTTCCCCCAGAGTAAATCAATTCCCATTGACAGAGCAACTGTGAGGGGCCAAAAGACAAAGCTGAAGTCAGATTAACTGCTGCCCTCTAACAGGTCTGTCTGAACAATGGAACATCCCAGACTGACAGAAACAGTTCCCAGCTGAATGCATGGCAACAGAGAAAAGCAACAACCAGACAAGCAACAATTATCCTGTCAATAAGTAGATGCAGATGCTTTTTTCTAGGCACAAAGCAATGATAGGTCTAAAGTCTGGAACACCTCAGAAGAAATGTGTCCTTTTGCTGTACCATGTCAGTTCAGTCTAAATTCTTGATTCTAAGGGCCTTGGCAAGCATTTGCAAAGGTTTCAAATCCCAGGCACAAGGACAAGCCCATGTTTTCCCTGTGTAGGCACTGGCTTCTAGCAGGGCTTTGAAATGGCTTTTCTGCCCCCCACCCCGCCAGTGGAAAGATCTTCTATTTCACTGGCACCAGAACACTGAGTTTCCTGTTCACCAGCATTGGTTCTAAACCAGGAATGTAGAAATGGAATCTGCTGCTGAAACACTCACCAAAGTTGCTGCCCATTTAAAATGCACAGGCATCCTATGGATGCTCTTCCTAGGAATCAGGAAGCAGTCGCTGGGATGTTCTCTCTCCCTTGTCCTAAATCTAACCAACCATCTCCAGAAGTTTCTTTGGCTTCCCTTCTGACCTTTGACTAGTTTACACTGTCTAAAGCTTTCTGAAGAGTTATGCCAAATATTCAGTTTGCAGTGTAGGGTGGAGCTACCCTGCACAGTTAGTGTAGGGGAGCTACATCCAACAAGCTCCAACTTACAGCCTGTGGGCAGAAGCTGCCCTGGAACAAGAGACAACCACACAGGCAAGTGATAGAGCCTGAACGTGCAGACACTTCTGCCTGAGTCCACAAGGACAGAAATGGAACAGGTTGCTCCCACCACCACCAGCTGAGAGGGAGAGGAGGTGCTGAGCAGCCTTGTGTGCTGTGCTCTTTGCTCTGCTGCCAGTCTAAACTAACCACCAAACTGGTTCCTACCACAAGTGTGGCTTAAACCAACCCTCACTTAAAGCAGCAGCACAAAGGAGGCATTCCAGAGGTACTATGCCATCACACTGCCTTTGCCTTCGCTGAGAATCTTTTAATAAATCTATTGCTTAGAGCATTCTTGTGATGTTTTATAAGTAGCTTCTTCATCAAAATGATAAGTTTTATGTAATAAATTGCAAGAAATAAATGCTAGTGAAACATTTGTTGCCAGCATTGAAGTATAAGACATAAACCCTCTGCTTTTCCCTCTGGGAAAAAAAAAAGAAAGTTCTGGCTATGGCTTTTCTTTGGTCAGAATTCTACTGCACAGCCTAAAAAGTCTAACAGACTAGAAGTAGTCTTGTAGTAAGAAGTTGCTCTTTAAATCTTGGAAGCAGGAGAGAGATGGAGACAGTATTAAGCCTAAAGCACACATCTATGCATTATTATATTATTGTTATTACTATTATCATAATGATAATTTCCAGTGATTGCATCATGATGATATTTCCCCAAGATTTAAAGAGCAACTTCTTACTACAAGACTACTTCTAGTCTGTTGGACTTGCAGCTCACTTTACATTCTAACCAATATGAACAGGCTGCATTCCAAAATGCCAGTTTTAAGTGATGATTCCTGAAAAAGAGGAAGAATATCAATCCAGCAGGAACTCTACAGCGAGACAATTTCTTCTATAAAAAACCACTAATAGCTAACAGTCCTTATTTGTAGCAGTTTTTTAGGCAAGACAAGCTACTTATTCTGGAGGTTTCATTGCTTGCCTGTAAGAAAAAAAGATGAAGCCAACATTTTACTAAGACGACAGGTATTTTGTCAAAATTCCTACTACAGAAAGCTAGTGCCAGGTTATGAAATAGTTGTCCTATGGTTTTACCACCACCTCTTCCAGATCCAGTGGAAATTCCAAGAATCAAACAGGACTGGCTATCCTCCAGGTTTGGATGCAGCTCATAGCTTAATATCCCATTACAGACTCAGAGCTGCAGTCATAATCCAAACTCAGCTGAGGAACCAGGAAGTTGGTGTTTCAACAACAGGATGGGATCACGTCAAGAGTTAGGTCTTGGAGTCGTATACATTCCATGTCCAAGAGAGAGCTGGTGGATAGCTCCTCAGTGCTCAGATCTTCCCCACAGGAGGATACAAATAAGCAAAACACAACCTGCACACTCAGACAATTCTCCTGGGTAAAGTAACGCATTTAAAAGGAAACAACTGCCACATAAAGCCTTTGGTTAAGAATTCCATCAATTCTAGGTGACTGCATCTGATGAAGCTGTTCCTACATCAGTGACAGCAAGAAAGCAGAGGTTCTGCAAAAACAGCTAGTAACATGAAGATTTTACCAGTTTGACACTGTTTGCTCCAAATCGTTGTCCCACTAATCCTACCAGATCAGTAAATGGAGGTTGGTGCCTCTGGGACAGTAGCCCTCTTCTCTCAGGTACTGAACATAAAAAGCTGGACCGTGGAGTTCCCAAGAGGTGCCTGGGCAATCCACTGACTCACAGCCACGCTGCCTGAAGCGGGTCATCAGATGGGACTTTTCTCTCTGAATCCATTTCAGAACTGATGCTCACAAGCATTAGCACAACGGTCAGGAGCAGGCTGAGGCACTGCTCAGCAGAGCTTAGGAAAGAAACACCCCCGACAGCCTGGCAAAGGAAAGACACAGAGCCACAGAAAGGAGCAGTAGGAACTCAGGCCAAGCAGTCTGTTCCCTGAACAGACCGGGAAGAAATTGGCAGCAACACACAACAGAAAAAATACCTGACAGAACCACGGTGTGGTATTGTGAGGCCTTTTGCAAAGGATGACATGCAGCCACGACAAGCTTCAGCCCTTCCCAAACTCGCTCTGTCCCTGTGCTGCTTGGCCAGGGCTGCCGGACAAGTGCTCTTGTGCTGCCCTGGGTGGGTGCAGCGAGCCGGGAGCCCTTCTCAGCAGGGTCTGTTCTGCCCAAGCAAGAAGCCCTGGAGAAAGCCAGCCCTGTCAAGGGGCTGTGCTCAGTGCTGCCGAGGAGAAGAGGACAGGCCTGGGGGGGCCTCCCTTGGGGCCCGCCCCGGGAGTCCAGAAAGCTGCCTCCCCCGCCATGCGGGGCACGAGGGCACCTTCGTGGGGCGTGAGCAGCAGGCCCCGAGCCTCACGGGCCCAAAGGAGCCCTGGCAAGGGACCAGCGCGCTCAGGGCCACAGAGGCAGGCAAAAACCCCCGGGGCACAACTACTAGCCCAGCGTGGGGGAAAAAGCCCTCCTCCCCCCAGCTGCAGGGCACGACAGGCCACCTTCGTGGGGCACCAGCAGCAGGCAGGGACCCAGCCCGGGTGCCCAGCTGGGGAGGGGCCCGACAAGGGGTCCTGCTCAGTGCTGCAGAGGAAGGCGAAAAACCCCCGGGGACCAGTGCCAATCCGCCCCGGGGGAAAATTCCTTCCTGACCCCAGCAGCAGAGCTGGCGATCGGCTATTCCCTGAGCATCTGAGCCAGACCGGCTCCCTCCGCCCACCTGCTGCTCACCGCTCCCAGGAGATGCCCCAGCCCCGCTCTCCCTCAGCCCGGGGCCTCACCTCCTCCCCGGCCCTATCAACCTGGGGGCAAGGATCCTTCCCGCGCCTGGCAGGCTGCCGGCCTGGGCTCCAGAGCTCTGGGACCCCTTCAAAATTGCTGCACCCCATTTGCTTACGGCTGCTGCCCCCGGCTCCGTGGGGGATGAGGGGGATGAGCTCTGCAGGCTTCTCAAGAAGGCATCCCCTTGCTCTTGCCGTGGCCTTCCAGACAGAAAGGGTTTCTCTCCCTCAACTGATCTTTAAAGGTGGCTCTGCCCTGAGCTGCCATTGCGGTAGGAAACCTCCAGCAGCCTTGTCCTGCCTTTGGAGCCTTGTCCTCCCTCAGCCCCCTTTTCAGCAGCTCCTCGAGGAGCCCTTCCTCCTGCGTGTGCCTGGGGCTGTCCCCAGGACAGCTCTGGCAGGGCTCTGGCAGGACACCCCCTTGGACACTGCCCCGGGGCCTTGTGACCTCACCGTTGCCTGGTGACGGGGTGTGTCGGGCGGCCCCCCCATGCACAGCCCTGCCCAGCACCCCTCAGAGGAAGGCCTTTGGGGTGCTGGGCCCCAGGCAGTCCCTGTGCCCAGGAGGCCCAGGGGCTTTCCCTGCCTTTGGTGGCCATGCAGCGGCCACAGCTGCTGGGCGTCCCTCACCTGTCCTCTGCCACTGGGCTCCCAAGGACAAAGCCCGTGGCCTCAGCCTTCTCTCACAAACCAAGCCGTGACACAAACCAACCCTGCGGCACAGACACCATCCCCAGGACCCATCAGGTAATTCCCACGGGCGACTCCAGTCGCTTCCTGGAGAGGCTGAAACAACAGTGGAAGGCAGAATGTTAACAGCACTGGCACGATTCCCCGGCTGAGGGGACTCAGCACCACCACCGGGCAGCCCCCAGCTCCGATGAAGGGAAGGCGACCCCGCCACAGCCACCGGCCCCGCCGCCAACGCCGCCCGCCCACGCCTCAGGTGGGGACGGGCCGGGGCCGCGGTCGGAGAGGAGCCGAACGGAGCCGATCTGGACCGAGTCCAGCCGAACAGGCCCGAGCGGAGCCGAACAGAACCGACTCCAGCCGAACAGAGACGAGTCCAGCCGAACAGAGCCGAACGGAGCCGAGCTCAGACGGGCCTTCGGCTCGGCTCGGCTGCTGTCGGCTGTGCGGGGCTCGGCCGGACCCCTTGCTCTGGGCTCGGCTCCGCCCCTGCGCGCCCGAGCCGGGCCGGCTGGGGCGGAGGGAGCCGGGAGGGGCTGCCGGTGGCGGGCCGGGTGCAGGGTGCCGGCAGGGCCCGGGGCCGGTTCGGGCGGGGTGCGGGACTCGCTCCCGGCGAGGCTGCGGAGACCCCGAGGGGCGGGAAGGCCCGGCCGGCCGGTCCGTGAGCAGATCCCCGCGGGAGGGAGCGGGCGGAGGCTCAGCCCTCGGTCGTCTGTGCCCGGGCCGAGCCGAGCCGGCGGCTGCCGCCGGGACCGGGTGCGGGGCCCGGGCCGGAGCGCTGTCCCGCGGGGCGGCTCCTCCCGCAGCCGCGGTCGGAGCCGAGCGCAGCCGAGCGGGCCCGAGCGGAGCCGAGCGGCAGCCCGGCCCCGGCAGCCGCTGCCGCTCCCCGCCGGCCGGGGCGGGATGCCGGCCGGGCTGCGGGGCTGAGCCGCGTCCCCCGCTCCCTCGGCGCGGCCCCCGGGCACGGCCCTGGCCGCCGGTGCTGGGGGAGCTGCTCTGGGGCTGCGGCAGGGACAGAGGAGCCCCAAGGAGCGGGTCCGGCAGAGGAGCCCAGCGCTCTCCTTCTCCTGCAGGCAGGGCCGGGCGGCGAGTGCCGGCTCCTTCCTCACGCAGCATCGCGCCCGCAGCCGTTCCCAGCGGAGCAGCCCGGGGCGGGGAGCAGCAGCTGGAGAAGCAAGGTCTCTCCCTGCCCAGCTCTCCAGCCTGTCCAGGTCTCGCTGGATGGCAGCGCAGTGTCCTGCGTGTCAGCCGCTCCTCCCAGCTTTGGATCACCGGCACTTGCTGAGGGTGGGTGCTGCTCCCTCATCAAGGTCGTCGATGAAGATACTAAACAGGACTGGACCCAACCCCGAGCCCTGGGGAAACACCCTGAGACCCGACACCCAGAACGTGTTCACCAAGCAGGAGGTTGGTGGCCCTGCCTGTGGCAGGGGGGTTGGAACTCTGTGACCCTTGGGGTCCCTTCCAACCCAGACCAGTCTACGATTCTGTGATTTTTCTATGAACGTGGCTCCTGGATCCACCAGAAATGGAACCGGTTCGTTTCTTTTTCTTTCTTTCTTTTTTTAAGCTTATTTTAACTCTCCCACGCTCCGAGGAAGGCACAGCAGGGATTATCGGGGCCGTGTATCAATATCTAATTTTATCCATTCACAGGCCGGAGGGACAGACAGACAGACAGGTCTTTTTTACACTTGCTCACCTCGAGTCACAACGTTCATCATCCACATCCCTTCATTTTCTGAGAAATGGGCTGGACGGTTACAAATGATTCCAGGGGCTCCTTATTCCAAGGCTTCTGGTGAGTTTGGGAAGGCCAGCTAAAGCGGTTCTGCTTGGAATGGTTGTCCTTTCAGGCGAGAGTTCCTTTTGTCCCTGGTTTGGGGGTTACAAGTGTCCTTCATTTGCAAAACAAACCTTGGCTCCTCTTGCTTTAAGTGCTCAGTTGCCCCCAGCAAGCTGGTGCTGCTTGAATTCCCCCCAGGATGGGGGTGGCAGGGAATGCCAAAGCAGCTCGCAGGACCTCTCCCCGTCAGGAGTTCCTTTGCCCTCAGAAGATGCATCTAATTCCCCCCAGCACATGGGACCCGGGAAGTTTGAAACCTTCTCCCTTTCTTCCCTCCGGCACGTTTCTCTTCGCCACAAGTTTGACGTTTCTCTCCATTGATGTTCTGGTTCCTGGGCGCGGTTTTCTTGTCGAGCCCTCGGAGGGGCTGTCCCCACGCTGCCCTGGGACAGGATGCACTTGGGGATGGGATTTCCCCCGATCCCAGAACTGTCCGCGCGCGGTTCTTGCTCTCCAGCAGCCGTCTTGTTTTGAAAGAGTTTCCAAAAGTCTCCTTGACCCCCCTGGAGATCGTTTTCTCACCTGTTTTGCCGTCACTTTGGGGACAATCTTTTCCTGGCAGTGTTTGGCATTCCAGCATTCCCTTGGCAGTGGGGGTGGGAGCAGGAACCTGAGCGCTGGGATTCTGGGGTTTGGGGGTTTTTTCCCCACGGTGTCAGCATCTTGCAGGGGAGGTTTGAACGATGTTCCAGACAGCAGGAGAAAAAGGAAAGGCCGGGATTATTATTCAATTATTCAAAATCATTTATTTTCCAAGAAGATTAAAAAAACCAATTTGTTTTATTTTAAGGAAAAAAACCCCAAACCCAACAGGTTTCAGTACTCTGAGCTTCTGTCCTGGGCAGAGTCAAGCTCCCCAAGCAGTCCTCAGAGGTGAGCTGAGTTAGCCTGGGCTGTTTGCCACACCCTCTGTCTAATTTCTCCTTATAATCCTGGCTTTTCAAACTTGAGCCTGGTCCTATTCTCTGATCCTTTATCCTTGGAACTGTCCAGTGATGTCGGGATACCTGTCGGGATACCTGACATCGCTGTAGCTGTTCCCCAGCATAATGTCTCTCTCATGAGGAGTTGTGCAGATTCCTGACCAGTCAAACACCCAACTTCTTCAATGTCTTTACCAGACCAACAGAGACTTTCCCCAACTTTCTTCCTGTGGGTCCTGAGCAGGGGGTGTTAAAGAATCTCCCTGGAGCCCTGTGATCACAGAGCCAGAAATACCCCATCCTCAACCCTCTCCCTTCACAACAGTCAGTAACTAACTCTGACACACTCCTGGTCCTCAATTCTGTTTCCCTTTACCATTCCCTTCCTCAGGTTTTCATTGCATCCCTGCAATAGGCCTCACTGCCACCCCCAACCCTGTGTCTGAGAGTCCCTGCTCAGGGCAGAGAAACATCCCAGCAGCATTCAAACCTTCTCACAGCCGGGAACTGCCCCAGGGGTGGGAGAGAAGGACACGGCAGGGGTCTGTTTTGCCGAGCCCGGGCTGGGTGAGCGCTGGGGCTGGGCCCAGAGCTCCCCGCAGCCAGGCAGAAGGGGATGAGAACGGGGGGAGGGGCGGCTGAAGCCTCCCAAGCCCGGCCTGGGGCCGTCGGTGAGTGCCCATTGCCCCTGGGGCGGCTCTGGGCAGGGCCGGGGGTGTGCGCGGCTCTGCCGGGCCTGGCTCTGCTCACGGCTCTGGGCCCGCTCGGTGCGGGGGGCCGGGTCGCGGAAGGGAGGGCAGGGGAAGGGACCCGAGGGGAGCTTCTCCGGGTTTGCTCTGCAGCCGCGGTGCTTCCAGCCGAGCGGGCCTGGCTGTGCTGCCAGCCACAGCCCTGGGCCGGTGGAGCTGCGTGCTGGGAGCAGCTGCCGTCAGCCAGGCCGGCCCCTGGGAGGAGATGGGGCTCTGCCCCTGGTTACAGGGCCCGTGCTGAGCTGGGCACCCGGGGCCTTCCTCAGGCCTGGCCTTCTCCCAGGGGCTGAGGGGGAGAGATGCCCCAGGCTGGCCTGTCCCTGGGCTTGGTGCTGCGTTGGTTTGGAAGAGCAGAGCCCTCCTCACTCCTCCCATGGGGGCTCAGCAGTGTCCCTCTGGCCGTGGGGCTCCCCAGCACTGGCAGGCCCCACAGGGCTTTAAGACCAAGGAAGTGCTGGGGTGCTGGGGGCTCCTGGGTGTCAGGGAGCTGTGGGTATCTGCAAAGTGGAGCTTTGCTTCTGCTAACGCAGTTGTTTTCTCCCCCTTAGTGGTCACAAGTGCTTCTCTTCATGGCACATGGACCGGACAGAAGCCACTTCCCCATCTGTGTGGGAGGACTTGAGGGAAACCAGGACGTCCTGGCAGGCACACAGGTATGAGGAAAGCAGAAAGGAGCCGTGCCCAGGCTGTCCTGCTGTTCCAGAGCTGAGCTCTGAGGTACGTGTGCATCCCAGGGCCAAAGGCAGGGTTTTCTTCCTCTGAGCTGCACAGCTTTTTTCAAGGGAAAGTGAGTTGGGCTGAGCTGCCTTAGGAATAGAGCTGTTCCTTTTGTGGAATTGTGTGGGAATGTTACCAGAAAAGTTGCTTAAGAAACTGTCTTAAGACTCAAATCTTAAGTTTAGAAAGCAGGCATTTTTGATTGATCTGTTGACTTAGGTGTCCTGACACTCTATAGAGTTCAGCAGCTGGACATGTTTCCCTGTTCATCGCTTCTTTCTGCTGTCTCCTGGGCTTCTGTGTTTGTTTCTCCTTTTGTCACTTCCTTCTCTCTCTTTTCATTGTTTGCTTTCTTTATTTTTGCCCTTTCATCATTTCATTCTTCTCTCTCCTCTCTTTTTGGAGTTGGTTTTTTCCCCATTTTGTTGCTTCATTCTCTTGTCTTCTTGTTTGCTGGTTTTTTCATCATTTCTCTCTGCTCTTTTTTGGGGTTGGTTTTGTTTTTTTTCTTTATCCATTTCTGTTACTTCTTTCTGCTCTCCCCTGGCTGTTTGGGGGGCTTTCCCCCCCTTTTCATTGTGTCTCTCCACTCTCATTTTCTTTGTTGCTTTTTTCCTGATTTGTTTCTCCCTCTGCTCTCTTGCAGCTTTTTGGAGATTTTTTTCCCCCTTTAGTCACTTCCTCAAGTGACTTGCTTCTTATTTTCCCCTTTTCTTGTTGCCTTCTGCAGTCTTTTCTTTTTTGAGGTTGCTTTTCCTCCTTTGGTGGCTTCCTTCTTTTCTGGTTACTGTGGTTGTTTTTTCCCTGGTTTCTTGGGCTGGGGCTTGAGGCAGCACTGGTCTGTTTGAGTAGGAGAGTTTTTCATGTGATAAAAGCCCAGTCTTTCCTGTTGGTTTCCTAAGTGGTGTTGGTGGACTTGAAGGTTCATTTCAGCTTGTTCTGCTGATTCCTTCTGCTGACTGGCTCTGGTTTGTTGTTGTGTATGAAATACGTGGGCTGCTGTCTGGTGGGGCTGCTGTTCTTGCCCTGACTAAGGTGACAGCTTGCCTCTTAGTTGAACACCACTTCCTTCTATCTGGTGGTTAGACAGGTAGATTTGGATGGCCCTTCCCATGTTTCAGGAGATCCCTTCTGTGACTTGTTGCAGATGGGTTCTGTGGAGTGGCAGTAGTTGTGTGAATTCTCCCCCTGAGCTGGATCCAAGGAGCATTGGCCTTGAGGGGCTTTGCTGCCCCTGTGTTTCCTGAGGGCTGGGGCTGGGTGTTGTTAGAGCCAGGATCCTTCCCTGTAGGATGTGGCTGCCTTCTGGATGGCTGACTCCTCAGCTCAGTTTGTGCTTTCTGATGTGGAATTGTTTTGCCCCAGAGTTTTGTTAGGATCCATTTGGTCATTGAACTTTGTGATTTCCTTTGGTAGGAAACTCTGGGCTTTGGCTTCTCTCAGAGGATTTTCCTGTTGAACCCAGAGCTGTGTTTCCCATCGTTCAGTCAACTTGGAGCTGTTCAAGTTCAGTCCTTTCCTCCTGGATGCACTTTGCCCAGATGTGCTGGGCAGTGTGAGGAAGTTAGGAGCTGATTTAGTGCATCATTCATTTCTGCTTTACTGATTAGTGTGTGGTGGGCCATGTGTCATCTGAATAGTCAGTGGTTTAGTCTTTGCTTTATAATGTTTCCTGACCCAGAGAAATATGGACTAGATCGACCTGGAAGCATTGTGATACTCTTGCAATGGTTACAGATGATTTTAGGTAGGTTCACTGCAATTGTCTTTGCTAAAACGTGGTTCAGATTGCCCTGGGCTGTGGCTCTGTTTCCATTGTGCTGTTCAGAATGGAGCCTGGGATGCTGTTATGCCAGTGAGCAGTGGGTGCAGCAGTGGAGTGAGACCCTCAGCTGGTGAGTTGGTCATTTTTAGCTTAGATCAATGAATCTGCAATTTGTTTCTGAAGAGCTTGAACAGCAAAAGGTTTCAAAGTTTCCTCTGCTGTTTAGTCTTCTCTCTGGTTAGATAAGGGTGGTGCTCCCCCTTGGTTCCCCCCATTCCCACCCTGCACCACCTTCTCAGAGTAACTGAGGCGAGCCTGGCCAGGCAATAGTCTTTCTGTTCTCCTGCAGAACAGGCTTTCCTTTGCCTCTCCTTTCTCCTGGGCTTTGGCATCTCTTCCCATGGGAAAGCCTTTTCTTTGGCTGACTGTCCCAAAAGATCTGCAGAGTTTTTTCCCCCAGTAGAAATGCCAATTCCAACCTGCTTTCTTCAGATGCACATCTGGGTCTCTCACCACTCTCCAAATACTCCAATTCTCCTTTCCAGAGCTGGGTAGCACAGAACACTGCAAAGTGGCTCTAAGGGCTTGGAAGACCATGGAAACCTTTGTCATTGGCCAAGGTTCCCGTTGTGTTGGGTTCTAGAAGGTCAGATGTGAGGCTCTGGAGTTCCAGATCCTGGAAAAGGAGCCAAACTACTGTTCAGTCCATAGCTGCTGGCTGGTTGTCTGGAGGGAAGCAGCGTTCTGCCATTCCTGAGCTAAAGATGCTGTGATCTCTGGAGGCAGGGTACAGGGTAAGGCCCAGCCCTAGGAACTAATCCACTGTGTTCATCTCTGGCTGGCATTCCTTCTCTGTCAGTAACTGCTGATGTGACTGGAGTGTCCACGTGCAAGAAATAGTTCATTTTTGACAATAACTTTTGATTCCATTGCTAATCCTTGTCTGTTTTTCCCTTTGGCAAAACTTAATGGCCAAATCCAAATCACCTGAAAAAGGGAGAAAGAAATGGTGAGTTTTATAACACTGAAAATCTGTTTTCTATGTAGCAAATCTGGCAGAAGCAGGTGTGTTAGAGCAGCTTGTGTGTGAGGCTTTGTGTTTCAAATGACAGTCTCAGTTCCTTTAGCAGCCAGCTGAGCCCTGGTCTGAAGGGCTCTGCATCTCCTGGAACATGCCCAGTAATTGGTGTTTTTGAGAGCCAGTGGGTCTCTCTTTCTTGAAGCTGTACTTTCTCAGGTCAGACTGAGGCTCAGAAGCTGAGGAGATGTTGAATTCAGTGCAAGAGGCCATGGCTGGCCAAAGGGTGTTCACTCAGGGGAGCTTTATTCCTTCAGACCTGGGGATGAAGATGTGACAGAGCTGAGGGGACTGGAGAGAAAAAGAAATGAAAAACCAGTGTGAAGAAGTAATAATGATTCCTAAATGTCTTGTGTCTTGATGGTTTGATAGTGCAGGAGGGTTTGGCCTGGTTTGGGTCTTTCTTGTCTGTTTGGCAGTATTAGGTATGAAAAGCCCCTTTCTCCAGGCTGATGGGTTTGAGGCATTGCTGTTCCTGCTTGGTGAGCACAGAGCCTCCAGAGCAGCACAGCTTGGCTAGAGAAGAATGACATTGCCTTTGGTACCAAAGTCTCCAACCAGGAGTGAGAGGGAATAGATTGTCAGGGACTAAATCTCTCAGCTCAGGGGCTCCCAGGGTGTTTCTCTGGTGGAATTTCCCACTTGCTGCCAGTGGCAGCGTGTGATTTCTGAGGCTGCTGCTCACAGCTCTGCACCAGTTCCCAGCTCTGTTCCATGTGTGCTTCTCTCTGCCCTTGTGTCATTCCTGGACATTCTGACGTCCATCCCATCCCATCCCAGCATTTCCCACCACTGAATTCCCATTCTGCCCCCCCCTTACTTCAGACTTGCTGCTGCTTTATCTCCCTGGGTTTTTCTGCCTCTGCTCTAAGAAATGCTCCAGATGGCCTGGTGGCTTTTTGCTACCCTTTGCTTTCCTTTCTACACCCTGTTCTGAGTGTGACAGCCGGTCTGAGCTGTCCTCAGAGCTCCTTCCTGCCCAATCCTGTGTCCCCTCTGTGGCTGGGCAGTTGATGATCCTGACACTAACCAGAAGCTGCTGTGCATTTCCTGCCCCAGTCAGATGACTTTCCCGGCCTGTCTCATAGTGGTTTTGTCCTGAGGGATGGGACAATGTGTTTTATATCCATTGCTGTCATGTCACAAGCACACAGAGGTTTGCTGTGAGTGATACCAAACAGCTGGACACACAGAGGGGTTTGTTACTGAATGTCACACCCTGAAAGGCGACAACTACAGCCCCAGGTCTGCAGCTTGCTGCTGCTGGAATAGGCAGGAGGATAGTGGGAGCTGGGTGACTTCTCCCCTTCCCTCACTGCCCTGTTCCTCACTGCCCTGGTTAGGGAATGGGTCAGAGCCTGGTGTTAGGAGCCTGTTGTTTGGCATTAGCCCTGGCTCAGGCGCTCGCTACCGGCCAGCGAATGCTCCATCTGCTGCAGGGTCAGTCTTTGTTCTTGGCACACGTGTCCTGGCTCTGGGGGCTGTGGGGAAACAGGCTGCTGGGCCAGGTTGTGCTGATGGTTTACTTGGCAGCACAGAGAAGTAACCACAGCAATGGCTTGGACACATGGCTCTTGGTTTGGGCCCCATGTGGACAGCGCCGGAGCCCAGGAATGCTGCTGGGCCCAGGGAGCTGCACAGAAGCTGCTGGGGGCACCCTGGGGACGCTGCAAGTGCAGCAGCTGTTTGTCAGGCTGCACAGCCAGAGCCCGGCTGGAGAGGCTGGGGCTGGGGGAGATGCTGGCCCGGCTCAGGGGCTGGGGGAGATGCTGGCCCGGCTCAGGGGCTGGGGGAGACGCTGGCCCGGCTCAGGGGCTGGGAAACATGCTGCCTCTAGGTCTGAATTGTCAAGAAGAGATGAGAGAAAGGGTTTTTTGAGGCCAGCCCCATTTCTGTTGTTGTGTGGGTTGCCTGCCCTTGGACAGGAGAGGAGAGAAGCCTTGAGCTGTGGATGGGCACCTGGCCAATCCCATGCAAGTTTGTAGCCTGTTGTCTTAGTGCTGGAGTCCTGTGAGGTCAGAGGGTGCTGGGGCTTAGCACCTGAGGGCACGCTGGTGCCTCAGTCTCCCAGTAAGCTGTCCATCTGTGACTTGGAGTCCTTCCTACTCCTCCTTTTAACAGCAGGTGCTACTCTGCCCCCGTGGCTGTCTGCTGTGGGAGCGTTGCCACCTCCAAAGCCGGGTGCTCAGCTCTGTGAAGCCGCAGCCTGCGCTGGGACTGGCAGCTCTGTGGCAGCAGTTGGATCAGGGCAGAAGAAGGTAAGCAGAGAAGGGGGTGATCATGCAGTGATGGCTCAGCCAAATGCAGGAAACTGACCTGATTTCAGGGAGAACTGGTCTTTGGAGGTCAGTGCTTGCTGACTCTGTGTCCGAGCAGGGCTTTGGCTGCTCCAGATGATCCTGCCCCCCTCCAGTGGTGCGCGTGGCATCACATCTCTGCCATTAGTTCATTTGCTTTCTCCTTTGCCAACAGTAGCCAGATCCCTACTGCTGGCAGCCAGCTCGGGGCCTGTGGCCCATCTGGCCATAAATCCATGTGAGTTCTGTTCTGAGAGACCATTCCTGGCATCTTCTGGCCTCAAGTGAATTCCCAGGCTGCTTCAGTGTGAAGTATTCCGGCAGCTCCTGCTGGCAAACCCCCTGGCCATCCCCTGCTCCCTTCATCCAGCTGTTCAGAGAAGTATGGCACTGCTCTTCTGTAAGGACTCAAGTGCTGAGCCAGGACTCCCAGGGCTCCTCCTGGTTTCTCCTGGGAGAAGAGCCAAAAGGCTTTGGTCCTGTCTGGCAGCCCCGAGGCTGGAGCTCTCCTCAGTTCCGTTTGAAGTGTATTAAAAGCTTTCTGTGCCTCTCTTGCCCACAGCAGTTGGGCAGGATGATTTTTCAGGAGCTCCTAAAGAGGCTTTGCTGTTAGTCCATAATGGTCAATCTACAACCCACAGCAGCCTGAGATTCCCAGAAAGGTTCTGAGCTGTTTTTACTGCTGAGGGGGTTCCTCAGGTGGCTTCTCTTCCATTTGTTCTCAGTTCTCCTTGTCCTCCAGCCAGTTTGTATCCAGGGTAGGCTACCTGTTGCTGCACTATTTGAGCTTTCTGTTGAGAAACTCCATGCCCAAACATTCACCACACTTGCCCATCAAACAGAGTCAGGTTTTGTTTCAGTTGCTATTACCAGAGGATTCCCATTGTGCAGGAGGATCCTGCCTCTGGAGGGAGGGTCCCATGGTTCAAGTTCTCATGCTAATTGATTCCCAAGGAGTGTTGGGCCGTTTTGAAGACCTTGGGGTAACACTGTCCAGGTCAGCTGGGTTTTCCCAGCAGTGGTAGGACCTTCCCATTGAAATGCAGGTAACTTTGGACTTTCTTTGGCTAAGGCTGAGAGAAGAATGCATCTTTCAAACCCAGTCCTGTAACCCGTGCTTGGTTATGTCTCCATTTAGTCAGCAAGGTGCAGGGATTGGCCAGCACAGGGTGCAGCTCTTCAACAGTCTTGTTGACTGTTGGGATTAGGCTCAGAGTTTCCTAGGGCTTTCCATACATTCTCCCATCAGGCCTCACTGACATTCCACTTGGGGTTTTACTCTCATTCCTCACACTGTGGTGCCACCTACTGCCCGAGTACAGACATCCTCCTCTGCTCGCCTTCTTGGGGTTCTCAGGACCATCTGCTTTTCTGTGGAACCCCTAAGGGTGTCCCAAATGACTTGCATATCGCCCCAGTCTGGGTCTGGGGTTTTAATTATCATTCCCATCACCCTTCCAACTTTGCCAGGCTCCTCTCTCTGGGGGCCAGCCGATGCCTTGCCAATGGTGGAACCAGAAGGAGAAGAGGGTATCTTGCCATAAACTAGTCCATTCTGCCCAGCTCCTTGTCTCAAGGGACAGAGAGCTCCTTGTCTCTGACCCAGAGTCAGGCCTATGTTGAGGAGAGGGTAAGGGACCAGGAGGAGAGATGGGAACAGCAGGACTCATCGGGGCAGTTGGAGCAATATCTAATTCCAGACCTCTCTCTGTATGTTCTCTTCCTTCCAATGCCAGATGCTGACAGCACAGTTTGGAAGAGGCACTTCAAGCCATCCTGTTAGCAAGCCCCCTGTATCAATCCCCCTTTTCTATAAAGTTAGTGAATTCTTTTACTAGACAATAATGAAGACAAAGATTTTCTCTTTGGCATCTCTTCAGAAGAGCGACTCGATTCCAGCTTTGGCCTGAATTGGTGTTTCTCCCACTCAGGGTGTGACTCCCCAGTGTTTCTGCACCCCCTCAGAGCACAGCAGGACCTGAGGCTGCAATGAAAGCTGAAGCTGGAATCACTGCAACTGTTGCCCAGAGCTGCCTCAGCCAAGCTCCCAGGCCCCGTGCCTTAGGCTGGGGCAATGCCTGAGCCAAGGGGTTTCTCCTAAGGGCAGGCTCAGGGCTTGGCGTTTGTTTTCCTGAGCCGGGCAGATGCCAGGCTAGTGCAGAGTAGCTCTGCTGGCTCCTGTCTAATCCCCATGCCCTGTTTGGGGTCGGGTCACCCTCCCTCCCCCTCCCGTGCCCCAGGGGCCCTATAAAGGCGTTCTTAACCCTCCCCTTTCTGTGGGCACTCGCACCCCCCGGTTGCTCTTTCCCGCCTCTCCGGCCCTTCCCCGTTCGCAGGTGAGTGTTTCTGCAGCAATGCTGCCGGCTGGGGGCGGGGCCGAGGCTGAGCGGGGAGTGGGGGCGGCCGAGGGGAGCGACGGGCCTGAGTGAGGGGTGCGGGGGAGCTGAGGGGCCGGGCCGGGGGTGGCCGTGCGGCAGCGGCGCTGCTGAGGGGCCGGGGAGCTGCAGGGCGGCGGCGGCGCCGAGGGGCCGGGGCGGCGCCTCGTGAGCCGGGCGCGGCCCGCGCGCCGGGGTGGGCGGAGCGGGGCTCGCGCGGGGGCGGTCGGGAGCCGAGCGCGCGGCCGGCCGTCGCCATGGCGACCGCTGCGCGTCCTGCTGGAGCGCGGCTGCGCTGCAGCTCCGCGTCCTCCCCACGGCCGGCTCCGTGTGCGGCTCCTCGTCCCGCTGCGTGTGCCGCTGCCCGCCCTGCGCTGCATCCCGATCGCCCGGCGCTCTGCAGGAGGCGCCGCTGGCCGGGCTGTGCGAGGCAGCAGGTGAGGGGGCGTGGGCTGTGCGGGGCCTGGGTGGCTTTGAGAAGCCCTGGGTGGCAGCGGGCCTGGCAATGGGGCTGCCCTGACGGGGGCGGGTTCCCGTCCTTGCTGCTGGGCACTCGGCTCACCTGCGGTAGGAAAAGAGTTGTTCTTGAAGCGGGTGGACCTGTGGCCATTGAACCTGGGGAATGGGATTCACGTGTGTTTCAGTCTGCCTGTAGACTACAATCCAGTCCACTTTGCCACCTCCACTACAGAAACTCTTGCCCCGTCTTGCTGGAGTGGGCACAGCTCTACAGATAAAGCTTACTGCTCCTTGCCCATCAGCAGAGATACTTAATGAGCTCTCATTAAATCTGGGGAAATGGCAGCTCGTGGGACAGTGAGAGCATCGTGTCAGTTGATATGAATTAGTTTTATAGGTTTATATATGGTTTTTATATATGTTTTGCTCTTTGAGCTTTTTCCTTGGACACCTTGTACCCGTTAACTCCCCAAAAGTTTAAAAGTTCCATGGTTACCTGTACCCAGGCCGGTTTTTCTTCAGTAGCTGTTAGAATCTCATCCACGTATTGTCAGAGCAGCTGTTGTGGTTGTGGAGTCACTGTCTTCTCGTTTGTTCAGATCTCCAATTCCTTTGCTAATTGGCTGCCAAAGATGGTTGGACTGTTCTTAACCCCTTGGGGTAGCCGTGTCCATGTCAGCTGTACTTTGCACCCTGTTTGTGGACTTTCCCACTCAGAAGCAAATAATTTACGACTTTCCTTGCCAGGGGCATGCAAAAGAAAGCATCTTTTAGATCAAGCACTGTAACCCATTGGTAACTTTCTTTCAGAGCAGTTAACAATGTGTGAGGATTTGCCACTACTGGGTGTATGTCTTTCACAGTTGGATTTATACCTCTTAAGCTGCATTCTGGCAGTTCTCCAAACCATCTGTTTCTCTGTGGAATCCATCAGGGTGTCCAGAATCACTTGTAGATCATCCCAATCCGGGTTTTGTGTTTTAATTATCATTCCTATAATTCTTGTGACTTTACCAGGATCCTCCCTATAGGGACCAGCTGATTCCTTCCATGTAACCAAATCAGAAGGAGACAAGGGTCTCTTTCCATAAACTGGCCCATTTTGCCCAACTCCTTGTCTCAAGGGGCTATTACTCGTTTCCCTCTTTTTGACCTTGAGGGAGTTGTTACATGGGTACGCTGCCGTGTCCCTTTGGATACTGGTGGGGAGAGCTCCAATTCGGATTCTCCTTCCTCCTCTTCTAATCCACTACTGTCTGGATGGGGACGAGGTTGAGGATCCCTTATTTCAGGTTCTGGCACTGATTGCCTTCTTGGACGGTCAGTGCCAGACTCAGGCCTTTGTTCTGGAGGATGAGGGAATAGGAGGAGAAATAGGAACAGCAGGAACTGCCGGGGCAGTTGGAGCAGTATCGGATTCTGGACCTATGTCAGTATGTCCTTTCCCTTTTAATGCCAGATGCTTATAACAGCTTTTGGTGGAGGTACATGCAGGGCAGCGTTCTTGAACCTCTTTGTCTTTTATCATAAGAGACATTTCTTGGTTATTTGATTTACATTCCTCTTGCCACTCTGGTTTCTCTCTTCAGTAGAAGAATAACTCTACATATGGGACCTCATCCCATTTTCCTTCCCTCTTACAAAACAACATTAACTGTAAAACAGTATCATAGTTCAAAGTTCCACTCAGAGGCCACTGTTCTTCATTATCCAATTTATGCAGTGGCCACTCATGATTGCAATACTCAATGTGCTGATTTTTACAAAAATCACTTTGCAATTCCTTCCTGTGTGCCAAAAGGCAGCCTAAGGGAGAAGCCCTTGGTCCTGGACCTTGTCTCCCCCAAACAGGTTTGAACATTTCAGTGCCATAGCAAATGAATGTGATTGCTTGCCTTTTGTATTTGCCAGTTACAGATTTAGCAGGAGTGAAACCCCGTTGTGTTCCAGCCAGACCTCAGATCACACTGGGCGGCTGGGGGCGGCTGAGCTGAACTCCTGAGTGTTGCCCAATTAGACTTCACATCAAATCTGTAAGTAATATTTCAACAGCTGTTTCACTCTTTTGCTTCTGGTCTCACCACAGATCAAAGCTCCACACACTCTTTGTACTGAACTGCCCGTCTTATTCACACACTTTTATACACAACCCACAACACACAACATAACATTCAATATACCATTAACCAATACCTTAGTTCTGTGTGCTTAGAGCTTAGATTTGAACCTTTACCAGTAAGGACCCTTATTTCCTTTACACAGGAGATATTTTTATATGCAGGCCTGTTCTCTACCTTTTCCCCTGTTCCCTTTTCCTCTGTTGCCAACCCTGGGATCGCTTTGGCATTCGCCTTGCGGGCGGCGCCCAGGCTTCCGCACTGGGGAATTCCCTGTCCAACCAGGCAGAGCTGTCACTCCCTCTGACTGGCAGGCTTTGGTCTCACCCGGGCCCAACCAAGCCGAGCTTCAGCGAGCTGCGACTTACAGGCTAGTTCACCAGGCAGGCTCCCCACTTGTTAAAGAAGTGCCTTACCTCTCCAGGGAATGTTGGGAGGAGCTGTAAGGGTCGAAGGCGATGTCTCTCCCCGAGAATCCCTGGGTGTGACTGTGATGAGCATATTCATGGTACTTCCTAGAAATCATGATCATATGTTAATGTCCTTTGCACATGCGTAGTTCTGTTGAGCGGGGTCCTCTGGGGGTTGTTGACAGTCTTCCTCACTGTGTCCCCAAGTGAACCCGGTCCATAAGCAAGCTTATCTCATCTTCATCTGTTGTTCTGTAACTGCAGTTTCTTACTGTTTTCACTCAAGGCCCATGGCTGGCATCCACTGTGTTAATCCAAGGTCTGTGACTGGCACCCATTGTTTTAATCCAGGGTCTGTAGAGATTCTTCATAGTGATAAAGACACACTGTCCTGTACAGTCTGTTCTCTTACTCTTACTGTTCCCTTAGAATCCAAGTCATCAAATACAATCAATTATTTCTAACAGCAGAACGTTTATCAAACCTTTCTACCTCTTCTTGAAAGGATCAGGGTTTTGCAAGACAAGTCTGAGCTCTCAGAGGATCATTCCACAAATTCCATTTAAGCTTGAGAGCCCTGTGGCTGATGCTGTGCAAGGAAAATGTGAGCATCTTGTTTTGCCATGCTCTTAGTGTGATGGAGCTGTGGGCTGCTCCTAGAAGAGCAGTCCTGCTTCCCATTGCCTTGGTCGCAGGTGAACCATCGTCTTGGCTGCAGCTGCCAGAGCGACTGCGTTGGTTCAGCACAGTGACCTGAGGAGAGGAGCCGAGCGGCCGCTGTCCGGCTGGCCCTCAGGCCAGGGCGATGCAGCACGTGGGTGCGGAGCTGTCAGGCTCAGCATGGGAGAGCAACAGGACTGTGGGACCAGGGGAAGGGGAGAAGCAGACGTTGGTTCTGCTTCCTGCAGCACCAGCCCGCAGCTAGACCGGAGCAGGATATGGTGGTACTTGTTCTTGGTGACTGACAGCTACGAACCCATCGTTTCTGTGTGGAATTAGTTTCTCTTTCCCAAGTGCAGAGCTTATTCTGTGAGTGCTGGCTTTGGGAAACTCCTGAGGGGGATTTTTTCCCCACATCTTCATAGCTGGCTGCTCTTTTCTGACATGAGTAACCTGGTATTAGCAGCAAACATCACCTCACTGCTGGATCCCTCCATCTCTGAAGTGCTGTATTGAGATGATGAGCCGCACGAGTTCCAGTGCAGGTCCTTTGGGCCCTCCCCTGGTGACTTGACTCCTCTCTTCTGTGTTGTCCCTTTCAAACAGGTGATTCTTGAACTGTGCAGCCTTACCTCCTGTGCTGCTGTTGCTCAGCTGCTCTAAGAGTCTCCAAAGATGACTTTGTTCCATGCCTTTCCTTTCCGTGTGTCACCAAAAGATACCACCTGCAGAAGTTGCCTCACTGACAGTGTTTTGTTAGGATGAAACACTGTTTAATTTCAGGGCGTGTCTGTGTGAACATCTAGGCTCTAGCAATAGAGCTTTGCCTACCAAGCCCCGTGTCTGGAAGTCTGATCACTGTGTGTGAATTCTTGCAGCTGCACAGCAGTGTTTCCCCCTGAATGCGGGACTTCCCAGAGGGACAGCTCAGCTCCGGTGGATCCCTGCGGGGGTAGACAAGGAGCATCTAAAGAGAGAAGGTAATCTTGATGGTTTGTAAGACTTTCTGGTTGTGCCCATTGGGGTTGGGGCATCTCACGGTGTAGTGGGGCCCTTTGGTCTGTGGTTTGTTTGGAAGTTTGGGACGGGTCATTGGAGACGTTCCCATGAGCCGTAGGAGACGTCCTACGCAGGGCGCGTGCCCCAGGTCCCTGGTGCCTGAGGGGACACAATTTGGAAGCAGGGGCGTTGGTAGGGGCACAGGCTGAGCTGCGCCCTTCTGCAGTAGCGTCCTGCTCTGCTGGTCCCGTGGGAGAAGTGCCTGTGCCGGGAGAGACCGAGGCGGGATTCCCCGATGGGAGCCCCTGCTCGGGGGGCACTGACTGGTCCTGACCTTGGGTGTTGTTCTAAGGGCCTGAGAGCTGAAAGGGGATTTCGACTTGAGGAACTGTTTGTGTGAGTGAATGGAGCTCCCTGTGGTGGGAGTGGGGAGTGACTGAGCTGCAGCACAGCTGGGGAGTGAGTGCAGAGTGCTGCTCCCTGGTTCCGCTCTCCTGAGAGGGGGACAGAGGCAGCCTGTGGTTTGGGACTGTAACGTGTTCCTTGTCAATGTGTTTGGGATTTCAGTTGTTATTAGTATCTTGTGTTACTGTTGAAAGATCCCAGGGGGCTGTCTTGTGGGAAGTGGAAATGGGAGGAGGACCAAGGGGTGGTATTGTAAGGAGCAGCCCCCTGGGATGTATCCCAGCACATTGGAAAGCTCTAGGGGAATGGCTGGGCGGGAATGTGAGCACGAAGACGTTCATCAAGCGTTGTGATCACTGGTGGCCCCTCTGTAAACTAGATGAAGATGAAAAGTGGTCCTTTAATGGGACTCTGAATTATAAGACCCTGCTACAGTTGATGTTGTTTGAACCTTCCTTAGCAGTACAAAGTATAGCACCTCCCTGCTAGATAACACACAAATTGATATCCCTACAAGAGCCCACAGATGCCTGGGGCCTTGCTGGGGTGAGAGGTTTTGGAACTCTCCAGGGTGTGACAGCCATAGCCAAGAGCTCTAGATGTTTGACCTGTGTGCACTGAGGCATACAGGCCGGAGGAGAAAGTGTCAATTGACACATGAACATACTGAAATCCAGGGGATTCTGGTAGGGGAGTGCTGCCTGCCTGCCAGATCTCCAGTGCAGACAGTGCTGCTGGGTTAACGGCAGTTGAGGGTATAGGTAAAACCTTTTCTGGGCTCCTCACCGTAAGACGGACATTGAGGTGCTTGAACGAGTCCAGAGAAGGGCAACCAAGGGGCTGGAGGGCAGATCCTGTGAGGAGCGGCTGAGGGAGCTGGGGCTGTTTAGCCTGGAGAAGAGGAGGCTGAGGGGAGACCTTCTCCCTGCCTACAGCTACCTGAAGGGAGGTTGTAGAGAGGTGGGCGCTGGTCTCTTCAGCCAGGTGACAGGAGATGGGACAAGGGGCAATGGCCTCAAGCTGTGCCAGGGCAGGGTCAGATTAGATGTTAGAAACAAAGTTGTTCCTGCAAGAGTTGTGGGGCTGTGGAACAGGCTGCCCAGGGAGGGGCTGAGGCACCTTCCCCAGGTGTGTTTATAAAAAGGCTAGATGAGGTGCTCAGGGATATGGTTTAGCTTAGGATGGGAATGGTTGGACTTGATGATCTTCAAGGTCTTTTCCAACCTTGTGATTCTGTCCCTCAGGGATGGGTGCTGGTAGAGAGCGCCCATGCTGGATAAAGTCTGGCTGTGTTCTTGGATCAAGAAGCCATTGAAGTTCCCAGAGAAGTGCAAATAGCTTTTTGTTTGGTGTTTCTTTGAAAAGTGAGTGTTCCAGCCTGGAAACAAGGCCTGCAGCACAGGCAGAGTCTGTCCTGTGTGACTGTGACTAGGCCATTTTTGAAGACAGGGACTACTGCAGGCAGTTCAAGTAGCTGTGCTGAACCCGGGACCACGTGTATGTCCCTGTCCCGTTGCCCTGGTTCATTCTGCCCAACGCTCACAGCTCGTTCCGTTCCTCCAGACCCATCAGTAAATGCAGCAAGGGCATTAGTTCTGGGAGTCACAGTCACTTGTGAGGTAGGCAGTGGTGAAAGCGAGTGTAACCTTTGTGTTCCTTGGTGTCCTGGAAGGTGAATCCTTCCCTGTCCTGCACAATCCCCCAAGGCACACTGAAACCCAGAGAGGGGTGAGTTTAAAAGGTCAATAATTGTTCCGTATCAAGGGGCAAATAACTTGTGTCTGGCTCTGTGCCATCCAAAGCCATGACACGCTCTCTCCCCTTTTGAGTGACCAAGGCTGTCATCTCGGTAGCCATGGTAACTGTCTGTCCAAAAGTCTGGCGTAGGAAAATCCATTCTGAAACAACAAATGAATTTCTATTCTGTGGAATCCCTGGTGCTGACAGACATTCTGCTTGGCAATGTCCCTGCCTGAAGGTTGAAACTCTTGCTGTCTGTGGTGAAGGTTGACCCAGCCGACCCCCTTCACGAGAACTGCTGGTTTTAGTGGCTGAGCTTCTGGTGGCGGGTCCAGCTGGGCACAGGTACAGCCTGGGCGCTGTCTGTGAGTCAGGTAATCAGGGAGATACAGCAGGTTTGGGGTGTTCCAGTGGCTGAAGCGAAAAGGCGTAGCTTTGCCATCCCTCAGCTTTGGTAGCTTTGTTTGCTCCTCCACCAGACACCGTTTGGGACTCTGCAGTCGCAGCAGAACGAGGCCTGAGTGAAGAGTCTGCCCACAGACGTGGTAAATCCACGGTCAGAAGCACGTTCACTGAAACAAGCAACAGTAGAGAAAAGAGATCCCTTGGGAATCAGGGTTGTGTGGCCAGGCTGATGCTGTCAGGCTGCAAATCTCATGAATGCCTTTTTTCTCTTAGCTTGCTACAGAGTTGGGTGTGAGATCCTGTAGGCACGGTGATGAAAAGGGGCACTGCCGCAGAGTCGTCCCTCTTTGGTTTCCACGCTCACACCTGCACGGCTTCAAATTGGCCACGGCATTGCAAGTGTGGGTTCCCCAGTGAGGGGGACGTGCAATTCCCCAGTCTGCTGGCCAGGCGTGTCCCTGTGCAGCCCACAGTGTCGTTGGCCTCCCGGGGCACTGCAGCATCCCCAGGTCCTCTGTGGAAGAGCTGGTCAGAGTTTGCAGACTCGGTTCAGCCTGAGGCTAGTGATCCTTCCTTAATCATCACTACCCCAATCATCACTACCCCAATTTTGTTTCCTCCCTTTCTAAAGTGCTGTATTGAAATGATGAGCAGCACGAGCAGAGGAAAAAGTATGAAGTCTAATGTGATCATTTAGTTTTTGCCTCTTGGTGACCTAGCCTGGGTGGTTAATTTTTCTACTACTTTGTTAACAGCATCTTTTGCTGGAGGAGTGATTTTTTCCCGGCAGGTATTGAGTCTGTATCTACTTCTAAAAGTTTAAGAGAGGGGGTGCGGTTCCTCTGTGGAAATTTCTTCTTCTGCATCGTTGTCATTGATTTCTTCTTCGTCATCATCGTTGTCAATTTCTTCTTGGTTGTCACTGTCTTTCTTCATCGTCGTTGTCACTAACGTTTTCTCCATCGTCACGATTTCTACTGCATTGGCATCATACTGATTTCTTCTGCATCGGCATCATTTTCTTCATTGTCATCGTCAGTTTCTTCATTGTTGTTTTTGTTTCTCTCTTCTTCTAGGTCGTCGATTTCGTCATCGTCACCGTCGATCTCTTCGGCAGCAGCGGCTTCTCGATAGTCATCGTTTTCTTCATCGTGGTCTTTGTCATTGTTCTTCATTGTCATCGATTTCTTCTCCATCGTCACCGTTCTTCTTAGTCATCGTCGTTGATTTTTCCATCGTCATCGATTTCTTCGTTCTCGGCGTCAGTTTCTTCGTCATCATTTTCGTTTCTTTTTCTTTGTCGTCCTCGATTTCATTGGTGTCGTCGGTGTCGTCGTCATCAGCGTCTTCGGTTTCGTCATCATCGGCAGCGGTTTCTTCATCTCGTCAGTGGTTTCTTCATCATCGTCATCGGTGGTTTCATCGTCATTGGCAGCGGGTTCTTCATCGTCGTTGTTGTCAGCAGTTTCTTTGTCATCATCATCGGTTTCTTCATCGTCGTCGCTGTCATCGTCGTCGGTGTCTTCGTCATCGTCGCCTTCGGCGGCAGCGGTTTCTCCGGCGGCAGCGGTTGTGTTTATTTCTCCTTCAGCAGCATCGATTTCTTCATCGCCGTCGTCTTCAGTTTCATTGTCATCGGTTTCGTCGTCGTCGTCAGTTCCTTCGTCGTCGCCATTGATTTCTTCGGAGTCGTCATCAGTTTCAGCGTTGGTTTCTTCGTGCTCGTTTCACCCTCGGTTTGTTCATCTTCGTCACCAGTTTCTCCTTCATCGTTTTTGTGTATTTCCTCTTCAGCAGCGTCCATTTCTTCATCGTCATCGGTTTCTACATTGTCATCGTTGGTTCCATCGCCATCGTCAGCGGTTTCATTTCATCGTCGTCAGTTTCTTCATCCTCAGCGTCCATTTCTTCATCGTCGTCGCCATCGGTTTCTTCTTCCCCGTGGGTTTCATCCCTGTCGTCGATTTCCTCTGCATCCTCATCATTTCCTGCTCGTCGTCCTTGGGTTTGTTTCTCTCCTTCTAGGTCGTCCATTTCCTCCTCGTCACCGTCGAGCTCTTCGGCTGCAGCGGCTTCTTCATCGTCATCGTGATCTTCATCATGGTCATCATCTTGTCTTTGTCGTCATCCATTTCTTCTGCATCGTCGCCGTTGATTTCTTCCTCGTCGTTGGTTACGTCATCGTCATCAGTTTCATCATCATCATCAGCGGTTTCTTCATCATGGTCGTCAGCAGTTTCTTCGTCATCATCGGTTTCATCGTTGTTGATTCCTTTGTCTTGGGTGCCCATCAATGGGTCTTTCTTGCCCTACAGAGAGTCTTGGGGGCCAAGAAAGGCGTTTTGGGTGCCAAGAAAGGCGTTTTGGGGGCTCTATAAAGGGCCTTGTGTGCCCATCAAGGGGGTTTGGGTGCCCATCAAGGAGCATTTGTTGTCCTACAAAGGGTCTTGGGTACCATGAAGGGGTTTTGGGTGCTCTACAAAGGGTCTTGGGCACTACTCAGAGGGCCTTGGGTGCTTTACCAAGGGTCTCGGGTGCCACTCCAAGGGTCCTGAGTGCCCTAGAAGGGCTCTTGGGTGCTCTACAAAGGGCCTTGGGTGCTTCCAGAAGGGTCCAGACTCTATGAAAGGGATATTGGGTGCCCATCCAGGGGCCCTGTGTGCTCTACTAAGGGACTTGGATGCTGAACAAAGGGTTGAGACACTACGAAAAGGGTCTTGGGTGCCCATCATGTGGTCTTGGGTGCTCTACCATGTGTCTTGAATGCCCATCAGAGGGTCTTGGGTGCCAATCAAGGGGCCTTGAGTACCCTAGAAGGGGTCTTGGGTGCCAACGAAGTGGTCTTGGTGCCCATCAAGGGGTTCTGGGTGCTCTACCAAGGGTCTTGGATGCCCATCAAAGGGTCCTGGGTGCCAATCAAAGGGTCTTGAGTACACTACAAAGGGTCTAGACTCCATGAAAAGGGTCTTGGGTGCCCATTAAGGGGTGTTGGGCGCTCTACAAAGGTGTCTTGAGTGCCCATGAAGGAGTCTTGGTTGCCCAAAAGAATGGGTGTTGGGTGGTCTACAAAGGGTCCTGGTTGCCCATCAATGGGTCTTGCTTGCCCTACAAAGAGTCTTGGGTGCCAAGAGAGGCGTTTTGGGTGCCCATCAAATGGTCTTGGGTGGTTCTAAAAGGGTCTTGGGTACTTCCCAAAGGGGCATGACTCCATGAAAATGGTCTTGGGTGCCCATCAAAAGGTGTCCTGAGTATACCCTAGGAGGGGTTTGGGTGCCTATTAAGGGGTCTTGGTTGCCTAAAAAACGGGTCTTTGGTGCCCATCAATGGGTCTTGGTTTTCCTATAAGGGGTCTTGTGTGTGCTCCTGTGGGTCTTGGGTTCCCTACAAAGGGCTTTGGGTGCCCATCAAAGGGTCTTGGATTCTTCTAAAAGGGTCTTGGTTGCTTCACAAAGGGGCACGACTCCCTGAAAATGGTCTTAGGTGCCACTCAAAGCGTCTTGAGTGCCCTAGAAGTGGTATTGGGTGCCCTATAAGGGCTCTTGGGCGCTCTACAAAGGGCCTTGGGCTCTTCTAGAAGGGTCCAGACTCTATGAAAAGGATGTTGGGTGCCAATCCAGGGGTCCTGTGTGCTCTACTAAGGGTCTTGTGTTGCTCTACAAAGGGTCAAGACACTATGAAAAGGGTCTTGGGTGCCCATTGAGGGGTCTTGAGTGCCCAACAAAGGGTCTTGGTTTTCCTATGAGAGGTCTTTGTGTGTGCTACTATGGGTCTTGGGTAGTCTACAAAGGGTCTTGGGTGCCAAGAAAGGCATTTTGGGTGCCCTACAAAGGGCCTTGTGTGCCCATCAAGGGGTGTTGGCTGCCCAGCAAGGAGCATTTGTTGTCCTACAAAGGGTCTTGGGTGCTTCTCAAAGGGGCACGACTCCCTGAAAATGGTCTTGGGTGCCCTTCAAAAGGTGCCCTGAGTACCCTAGAAGGGGCTTGGATGCCCATCAAGGGCTCTTGGGTGCTCTACGAAGGGTCTTGAGTGCTTTACACAAAGGGTCTTGAGTGGCATTCAAAGCGTCTCGGGTGGCACTCAAAGGGTCCTAGAAGTGGTATTGGGTGCCCTCTAAGGGGTCTTGGGTGCTCTACTAAGGGCCTTGGGTGTACGACAATGGGTCCTGAGTCTATGAAAAGGATATTGGGTGCCCATCAAGGGGTCTTATGTGCTCTCCAAAGGGTCTTATGTGCCCATCAAGAGGTCTTGAGTACTCTACCAAGGGTTCAGACTCATGAAACGTGTCTTGAGTACCCTACAAGGTGTCTTGAGTGCCCATGAAGGAGTCTTGGTTGCCCAAAAGAATGGGTGTTGGGTGGTCTACAAAGGGTCCTGGTTGCCCATCAATGGGTCTTGCTTGCCCTACAAAGAGTCTTGGGTGCCAAGAGAGGCGTTTTGGGTGCCCATCAAATGGTCTTGGGTGGTTCTAAAAGGGTCTTGGGTACTTCCCAAAGGGGCATGACTCCATGAAAATGGTCTTGGGTGCACATCAAAAGGTGTCCTGAGTATACCCTAGGAGGGGTTTGGGTGCCTATTAAGGGGTCTTGGATGCCTAAAAAACGGGTCTTTGGTGCCCATCAATGGGTCTTGGTTTTCCTATAAGGGGTCTTGTGTGCGCTCCTGGGGGTCTTGAATTCTCTACAGAGGGTCTTCGGTGCCCATCACAGTGTCTTGGGTTTTTCTGAAAGGGTCTTGGTTGCTTCACAAAGGGGCACGACTCCCTGAAAATGGTCTTAGGTGCCACTCAAAGCGTCTTGAGTGCCCTAGAAGTGGTATTGGGTGCCCTATAAGGGCTCTTGGGTGCTCTACAAAGGGCCTTGGGCTCTTCTAGAAGGGTCCAGACTCTATGAAAAGGATGTTGGGTGCCCATCCAGGGGTCCTGTGTGCTCTACTAAGGGTCTTGGTTGCTCTACAAAGGGTCAAGACACTATGAAAAGGGTCTTGGGTGCCCATCGAGGGGTCTTGAGTGCCCAACAAAGGGTCTTGGTTTTCATTTCTTTTTCTTTGTCGTCCTCGATTTCATTGTTGTCGTCGGTGTCGTCGTCATCAGCGTCTTCGGTTTCGTCATCATCGGCAGCGGTTTCTTCATCTCGTCAGTGGTTTCTTCATCATCGTCATCGGTGGTTTCATCGTCATTGGCAGCGGGTTCTTCATCGTCGTTGTTGTCAGCAGTTTCTTTGTCATCATCATCGGTTTCTTCATCGTCGTCGCTGTCATCGTCGTCGGTGTCTTCGTCATCGTCGCCTTCGGCGGCAGCGGTTTCTCCGGCGGCAGCGGTTGTGTTTATTTCTCCTTCAGCAGCATCGATTTCTTCATCGCCGTCGTCTTCAGTTCCATTGTCATCGGTTTCGTCGTCGTCGTCAGTTCCTTCGTCGTCGCCATTGATTTCTTCGGAGTCGTCATCAGTTTCAGCGTTGGTTTCTTCGTGCTCGTTTCACCCTCGGTTTGTTCATCGTCGTCACCAGTTTCTCCTTCATCGTTTTTGTGTCTTTCTTCTTCAGCAGCGTCCATTTCTTCATCGTCGTCGCCATCGGTTTCTTCATCGTCATCGATTTCGTCATCGTCACCGTCGATCTCTTCAGCAGCAGCGGCTTCTTGATAGTCGTTTTCTTCATCTTGGGTTTCTTCTTGGGTGCTCCACCAAGGACCTTGGGCTCTTCTAGAAGGGTCCAGACTCTATGAAAGGGATATTGGGTGCCCATCCAGGGGCCCTGTGTGCTCTACTAAGGGACCTGGATGCTGAACAAAGGGTTGAGATACTACGAAAAGGGTCTTGGGTGCCCATCATGTGGTCTTGGGTGCTCTACAAAGGGTCTTATGTGCCCATCAAGGGGCCTTGAGTACACTAGAAGGGGTCTTGGGTGCCACTGAAGTGGTCTTGGTGCCCATCAAGGTGTTTTGGGTGCTCTACCAAGGGTCTTGGATGCCCATCAAAGGGTCCTGGGTTCCGATCAGAGGGTCTTGGTCATCATGGTCATCATCTTGTCTTTGTCGTCATCCATTTCTTCTGCATCGTCGGCGTTGATTTCTTCCTCGTCGTTGGTTACGTCATCGTCATCAGTTTCATCATCATCATCAGCGGTTTCTTCATCATGGTCGTCAGCAGTTTCTTCGTCATCATCGGTTTCATCGTCGTTGATTCCTTTGTCTTGGGTGCCCATCAATGGGTCTTTCTTGCCCTACAGAGAGTCTTGGGTGCCAAGAAAGGCATTTTGGGTGCCCTACAAAGGGCCTTGTGTGCCCATCAAGGGGGTTTGGGTGCCCATCAAGGAGCATTTGTTGTCCTACAAAGGGTCTTGGGTTACCATGAAGGGGTTTTGGGTGCTCTACAAAGGGTCTTGGGCACTACTCAGAGGGCCTTGGGTGCTTTACCAAGGGTCTCGGGTTCCACTCCAAGGGTTCTGATTGGGTGCCCTATAAGGGCTCTTGGGTGCTCTACAAAGGGCCTTGGGTGCTTCCAGAAGGGTCCAGACTCTATGAAAGGGATATTGGGTGCCCATCCAGGGGCCCTGTGTGCTCTGCTAAGGGACTTGGATGCTGAACAAAGGGTTGAGACACTATGAAAAGGGTCTTGGGTGCCCATCAAGGGGCCTTGAGTACCCTAGAAGGGGTCTTGGGTGCCAATGAAGTGGTCTTGGTGCCCATCAATGGGTTTTGGGTGCTCTACCAAGGGTCCTGGATGCCCATCAATGGGTCTTGCTTGCCTTTCAAAGAGTCTTGGGTGCCAAGAGAGGCATTTCGGATGCCCATCAAATGGTCTTGGGTGTTTCTAAAAGGGTCTTGGGTACTTCCCAAAGGGGCATGACTCCCTGAAAATGGTCTTGGGTGCCCATCAAAAGGTGTCTTGAATATACCCTAGGAGGGGTTTGGGTGCCTATTGAGGGGTCTTGGCTGCCTAAAAAACAGATGCTTTGGTGCCCATCAATGGGTCTTGGTTTTCCTATAAGGGGTCTTGTGTGCGCTCCTGGGGGTCTTGAGTTCCCTACAGAAGGCTTTGGGTGCCCATCACAGCATCTTGGGTTTTTCTAAAAGAGTCTTGGTTGCTTCACAAAGGGGCACGACTCCCTGAAAATGGTCTTAGGTGCCACTCAAAGCGTCTTGAGTGCCCTAGAAGTGGTATTGGGTGCCCTATAAGGGCTCTTGGGCGCTCTACAAAGGGCCTTGGGCTCTTCTAGAAAGGTCCAGACCCATCAAAGGGTCTTGGGTGCCCATACAAAGGGTCTAGACTCCATGAAAAGGGTCTTGGGTGCCCATTAAGGGGTGTTGGGCGCTCTACAAAGGTGTCTTGAGTGCCCATGAAGGAGTCTTGGTTGCCCAAAAGAATGGGTGTTGGGTGGTCTACAAAGGGTCCTGGTTGCCCATCAATGGGTCTTGCTTGCCCTACAAAGAGTCTTGGGTGCCAAGAGAGGTGTTTTGGGTGCCCATCAAATGGTCTTGGGTGGTTCTAAATGGGTCTTGGGTCCTTCCCAAAGGGGCATGACTCCATGAAAATGGTCTTGGGTGCCCATCAAAAGGTGTCCTGAATATACCCTAGGAGGGGTTTGGGTGCCTATTAAGGGGTCTTGGTTGCCTAAAAAACGGGTCTTTGGTGCCCATCAATGGGTCTTGGTTTTCCTATAAGGGGTCTTGGGTGCTCTGCAAAGGTTCTTGGGTGCCCATCAACTTGGGTGCTCTATGAAGTCTTGAGTGCTTTTACACAAAGGGCTCTTGAACGGCATTCAAAGCGTCTCGGGTGGCACTCAAAGGGTCCTAGAAGTGGTATTGGGTGCCCTCTAAGGGGTCTTGGGTGCTCTACTAAGGGCCTTGGGTGTACGACAATGGCTCCAGAGTCTATGAAAAGGGTCTTGGGTGCCCATTGAGGGGTCTTGAGTGCCCAACAAAGGGTCTTGGTTTTCATTCATTTTTCTTTGTCGTCCTCGATTTCATTGGTGTCGTCGGTGTCGTCGTCATCAGCGTCTTCGGTTTCGTCATCATCGGCAGCGGTTTCTTCATCTCGTCAGTGGTTTCTTCATCATCGTCATCGGTGGTTTCATCGTCATTGGCAGCGGGTTCTTCATCGTCGTTGTTGTCAGCAGTTTCTTTGTCATCATCATCGGTTTCTTCATCGTCGTCGCTGTCATCGTCGTCGGTGTCTTCGTCATCGTCGCCTTCGGCGGCAGCGGTTTCTCCGGCGGCAGCGGTTGTGTTTATTTCTCCTTCAGCAGCATCGATTTCTTCATCGCCGTCGTCTTCAGTTTCATTGTCATCGGTTTCGTCGTCGTCGATTTCTTTGTCTTGGGTGCCCATCAATGGGTCTTTCTTGCCCTACAGAGAGTCTTGGGGGCCAAGAAAGGTGTCTTGGGTGCCAAGAAGGGTATTTTGGGTGCTCTATAAAGGGTCTTGTGTGCCCATCAAGGGGGTTTGGGTGCCCATCAAGGAGCATTTGTTGTCCTACAAAGGGTCTTGGGTACCATGAAGGGGTTTTGGGTGCTCTACAAAGGGTCTTGGGCACTACTCAGAGGGCCTTGGGTGCTTTACAAAGGGTCTCGGGTGCCACTCCAAGGGTCCTGAGTGCCCTAGAAGGGCTCTTGGGTGCTCTACAAAGGGCCTTGGGTGCTTCCAGAAGGGTCCAGACTCTATGAAAGGGATATTGGGTGCCCATCCAGGGGCCCTGTGTGCTCTACTAAGGGACTTGGATGCTGAACAAAGGGTCGAGACACTACGAAAAGGGTCTTATGTGCCCATCAAGGGGTCTTGAGTACCCTACTAGGGGTCTTGGGTTCCAATGAAGTGGTCTTGGTGCCCATCAAGGGGTTTTGGGTGCTCTACCAAGGGTCCTGGATGCCCATCAAAGGGTCTTGGCTGCCAATCAAAGGGTCTTGGGTGCCAATCAAAGGGTCTTGAGTACACTACAAAGGGTCTAGACTCCCTGAAAATGGTCTTGGGTGCCCTTCAAAAGGTGTCCTGAGTACCCTAGAAGGGGCTTGGATGCCCATCAAGGGCTCTTGGGTGCTCTACGAAGGGTCTTGAGTGCTTTACACAAAGGGTCTTGAGTGGCATTCAAAGCGTCTCGGGTGGCACTCAAAGGGTCCTAGAAGTGGTCTTGGGTGCCCTCTAAGGGGTCTTGGGTGCTCTACTAAGGGCCTTGGGTGTATGACAATGGGTCCAGAGTCTATGAAAAGGATATTGGGTGCCCATCAAGGGGTCTTATGTGCTCTCCAAAGGGTCTTATGTGCCCATCAAGAGGTCTTGAGTACTTCACGAAGGATCCAGACTCTATGAAAAGGATATTGGGTGCCCATCAAGGGGCTGTGAGTACCCTACAAGGGGTCTTGTGTGCCCATCAAGGGGCCTTGAGTACCCTAGAAGGGGTCTTGGGTGCCAATGAAGTGGTCTTGGTGCCCATCAAGGGGTTTTGGGTGCTCTACCAAGGGTCCTGGATGCCCATCAAAGGGTCCTGGGTGCCAATCAAAGGGTCTTGAGTACACTACAAAGGGTCTAGACTCCATGAAAAGGGTCTTGGGTGCCCATTAAGGGGTGTTGGGCGCTCTACAAAGGTGTCTTGAGTGCCCATGAAGGAGTCTTGGTTGCCCAAAAGAATGGGTGTTGGGTGGTCTACAAAGGGTCCTGGTTGCCCATCAATGGGTCTTGCTTGCCCTACAAAGAGTCTTGGGTGCCAAGAGAGGTGTTTCGGGTGCCCATCAAATGGTCTTGGGTGGTTCTAAAAGGGTCTTGGGTACTTCCCAAAGGGGCATGACTCCCTGAAAATGGTCTTGGGTGCCCATCAAAAGGTGTCTTGAGTACCCTAGGAGGGGTTTGGGTGCCTATTAAGGGGTCTTGGTTGCCTGAAAAACGGGTCTTTGGTGCCCATCAATGGGTCTTGGTTTTCCTATAAGGGGTCTTGTGTGCGCTCCTGTGGGTCTTGGGTGCTCTACAAAGGGTCTTGGGTTCTCTACAGAGGGTCTTTGGGTGCCCATCTCTAAAAGGGTCTTGGTTGCTTCACAAAGGGGCACGACTCCCTGAAAATGGTCTTAGGTGCCACTCAAAGCGTCTGGAGTGCCCTAGAAGTGGTATTGGGTGCCCTATGAGGGCTCTTGGGCGCTCTACAAAGGGCCTTGGGCTCTTCCCGAAGGGTCCAGACTCTATGAAAAGGATGTTGGGTGCCAATCCAGGGGTCCTGTGTGCTCTACTAAGGGTCTTGGTTGCTCTACAAAGGGTCAAGACACTATGAAAAGGGTCTTGGGTGCCCATTGAGGGGTCTTGAGTTCCCAACAAAGGGTCTTGGGTTTCCTATGAGAGGTCTTTGTGTGTGCTACTATGGGTCTTGGGTAGTCTACAAAGGGTCTTGGGTGCCAAGAAAGGCATTTTGGGTGCCCTACAAAGGGCCTTGTGTGCCCATCAAGGGGTGCTGGCTGCCCAGCAAGGAGCATTTGTTGTCCTACAAAGGGTCTTGGGTGTTTCTCAAAGGGTCTTGGGTGCTTCTCAAAGGGGCAGGACTCCCTGAAAATGGTCTTGGGTGCCCTTCAAAAGGTGCCCTGAGTACCCTAGAAGGGGCTTGGATGCCCATCAAGGGCTCTTGGGTGCTCTACGAAGGGTCTTGAGTGCTTTACACAAAGGGTCTTGAGTGGCATTCAAAGTGTCTCGGGAGGCACTCAGAGGGTCCTAGAAGTGGTATTGGGTGCCCTCTAAGGGGTCTTGGGTGCTCTAGTAAGGGCCTTGGGTGTACGACAGTGGGTCCTGAGTCTATGAAAAGGGTCTTGGGTGCCCATCAAGGGGCCATGAGTACTCCACAAGGTGTCTTGTGTGTCCATTAAGGGGTCTTGAGTACTGTACAAGGGCTCTTGAGTGCCAATGAAGTGGTCTTGATGCCCATCAAGGGGTCTTGGGTGCCAGGCTTTACTAAGCTTCCAAGGCTTTACTAAGGGCCTTGGGTGCTTCTAGAAGGGTCCAGACTCTATGAAAGGGATATTGGGTGCCCATCCAGGGGCCCTGTGTGCTCTACTAAGGGACTTGGATGCTGAACAAAGGGTTGAGACACTACGAAAAGGGTCTTGGGTGCCCATCATGTGGTCTTGGGTGCTCTACCAAGGGTCCTGGATGCCCATCAAAGGGTCTTGGCTGCCAATCAAAGGGTCTTGGCTGCCAATCAAAGGGTCTTGAGTACACTCCAAAGGGTCTAGACTCCATGAAAAGGGTCTTGGGTGCCCATTAAGGGGTGTTGGGCGCTCTACAAAGGTGTCTTGAGTGCCCATGAAGGAGTCTTGGTTGCCCAAAAGAATGGGTGTTGGGTGGTCTACAAAGGGTCCTGGTTGCCCATCAATGGGTCTTGCTTGCCCTACAAAGAGTCTTGGGTGCCAAGAGAGGCGTTTCGGGTGCCCATCAAATGGTCTTGGGTGGTTCTAAAAGGGTCTTGGGTCCTTCCCAAAGGGGCATGACTCCATGAAAATGGTCTTGGGTGCCCATCAAAAGGTGTCCTGAGTATACCCTAGGAGGGGTTTGGGTGCCTATTAAGGGGTCTTGGTTGCCTGAAAAACGGGTCTTTGGTGCCCATGAATGGGTCTTGGTTTTCCTATAAGGGGTCTTGTGTGCGCTCCTGGGGGTCTTGGGTGCTCTACAAAGGGTCTTGGGTTCCCTACAGAGGGTCTTTGGGTGCTCCATCAAAGGGTCTTGGTTGCTTCACAAAGGGGCACGACTCCCTGAAAATGGTCTTAGGTGCCACTCAAAGCGTCTTGAGTGCCCTAGAAGTGGTATTGGGTGCCCTATGAGGGCTCTTGGGCGCTCTACAAAGGGCCTTGGGTTCTTCTAGAAGGGTCCAGACTCTATGAAAAGGATGTTGGGTGCCCATCCAGGGGCCCTGTGTGCTCTACTAAGGGACTTGGATGCTGAACAAAGGGTTGAGACACTACGAAAAGGGTCTTGGGTGCCCATCATGTGGTCTTGGGTGCTCTACCAAGTGTCTTGGATGCTCATCAGAGGGTTTTGGGTGCTCTACCAAGGGTCCTGGATGCCCATCAGAGGGTCTTGGGTGCCAATCAAAGGGTCTTGAGTACACTCCAAAGGGTCTAGACTCCATGAAAAGGGTCTTGGGTGCCCATTAAGGGGTGTTGGGCGCTCCACAAAGATGTCTTGAGTGCCCATGAAGGAGTCTTGGTTGCCTTCTAGAAGGGTCCAGACTCTATGAAAGGGATATTGGGTGCCCATCCAGGAGACCTGTGTGCTCTACTAAGGGACTTGGATGCTGAACAAAGGGTTGAGACACTACGAAAAGGGTCTTGGGTGCCCATCATGTGGTCTTGGGTGCTCTACAAAGGGTCTTATGTGCCCATCAGGGGGTCTTGGGTGCCCATCAAGGGGCCTTGAGTACACTAGAAGGGGTCTTGGGTGCCACTGAAGTGGTCTTGGTGCCCATCAAGGGGTTTTGGGTGCTCTACCAAGGGTCTTGGATGCCGATCAAAGGGTCCTGGATGCCAATCAAGGGGTCTTGAGTACACTACAAAGGGTCTAGACTCCATGAAAAGGGTCTTGGGTGCTCATTGAGGGGTCTTGGTTACCCAACAAAGGGTCTTGGGTTTCGTTTCTTTTTCTTTGTCGTCCTCGATTTCATTGGTGTCGTGTCGTCATCGGTGTCGTCGTCATCAGCGGCTTCGTCTCTCAGTGGTTTCTTCATCATCGTCATCGGTGGTTTCATCGTCATTGGCAGCGGGTTCTTCATCGTCGTTGTTGTCAGCAGTTTCTTTGTCATCATCATCGGTTTCTTCATCGTCGTCGCTGTCATCGTCGTCGGTGTCTTCGTCATCGTCGCCTTCGGCGGCAGCGGTTTCTCCGGCGGCAGCGGTTGTGTTTATTTCTCCTTCAGCAGCATCGATTTCTTCATCGCCGTCGTCTTCAGTTCCATTGTCATCGGTTTCGTCGTCGTCGTCAGTTCCTTCGTCGTCGCCATTGATTTCTTCGGAGTCGTCATCAGTTTCAGCGTTGGTTTCTTCGTGCTCGTTTCACCCTCGGTTTGTTCATCGTCGTCACCAGTTTCTCCTTCATCGTTTTTGTGTCTTTCTTCTTCAGCAGCGTCCATTTCTTCATCGTCGTCGCCATCGGTTTCTTCATCGTCATCGATTTCGTCATCGTCACCGTCGATCTCTTCAGCAGCAGCGGCTTCTTGATAGTCGTTTTCTTCATCTTGGGTTTCTTCTTGGGTGCGCCACAAAGGACCTTGGGCACTTCTAGAAGGGTCCAGACTCTATGAAAGGGATATTGGGTGCCCATCCAGGGGCCCTGTGTGCTCTACTAAGGGACTTGGATGCTGAACAAAGGGTTGAGACACTATGAAAAGGGTCTTGGGTGCCCATCATGTGGTCTTGGGTGCTCTACAAAGGGTCTTATGTGCCCATCAGGGGGTCTTGGGTGCCCATCAAGGGGCCTTGAGTACACTAGAAGGGGTCTTGGGTGCCACTGAAGTGGTCTTGGTGCCCATCAAGGGGTTTTGGGTGCTCTACCAAGGGTCTTGGATGCCCATCAAAGGGTCCTGGGTTCCGATCAGAGGGTCTTGGTCATCATGGTCATCATCTTGTCTTTGTCGTCATCCATTTCTTCTGCATCGTCGGCGTTGATTTCTTCCTCGTCGTTGGTTACGTCATCGTCATCAGTTTCATCATCATCATCAGCGGTTTCTTCATCATGGTCGTCAGCAGTTTCTTCGTCATCATCGGTTTCATCGTCGTTGATTCCTTTGTCTTGGGTGCCCATCAATGGGTCTTTCTTGCCCTACAGAGAGTCTTGGGGGCCAAGAAAGGCGTTTTGGGTGCCAAGAAAGGCATTTTGGGTGCCCTACAAAGGGCCTTGTGTGCCCATCAAGGGGGTTTGGGTGCCCATCAAGGAGCATTTGTTGTCCTACAAAGGGTCTTGGGTACCATGAAGGGGTTTTGGGTGCTTTACAAAGGGTCTCGGGTGCCACTCCAGGGATCCTGAGTGCCCTAGAAGTGGTATTGAGTGCCCTAGAAGGGCTCTTGGGTGCTCTACAAAGGGCCTTGGGTGCTTCCAGAAGGGTCCAGACTCTATGAAAGGGATATTGGGTGCCCATCCAGGGGCCCTGTGTGCTCTGCTAAGGGACTTGGATGCTGAACAAAGGGTTGAGACACTACAAAGGGTCTTGGGTGCCCATCAAGGGGCCTTGAGTACCCTAGAAGGGGTCTTGGGTGCCAATGAAGTGGTGTTGGTGCCCATCAATGGGTTTTGAGTGCTCTACCAAGGTTCCTGGATGCCCATCAATGGGTCTTGCTTGCCTTTCAAAGAGTCTTGGGTGCCAAGAGAGGCATTTCGGATGCCCATCAAATGGTCTTGGGTGTTTCTAAAAGGGTCTTGGGTACTTCCCAAAGGGGCATGACTCCCTGAAAATGGTCTTGGGTGCCCATCAAAAGGTGTCTTGAATATACCCTAGGAGGGGTTTGGGTGCCTATTGAGGGGTCTTGGCTGCCTAAAAAACAGATCTTTGCGCCCATCAATGGGTCTTGGTTTTCCTATAAGGGGTCTTGTGTGCGCTCCTGGGGGTCTTGAGTTCCCTACAGAAGGCTTTGGGTGCCCATCACAGCATCTTGGGTTTTTCTAAAAGAGTCTTGGTTGCTTCACAAAGGGGCACGACTCCCTGAAAATGGTCTTAGGTGCCACTCAAAGCGTCTTGAGTGCCCTAGAAGTGGTATTGGGTGCCCTATAAGGGCTCTTGGGCGCTCTACAAAGGGCCTTGGGCTCTTCTAGAAAGGTCCAGACCCATCAAAGGGTCTTGGGTGCCCATCAAAGGGTCTAGACTCCATGAAAAGGGTCTTGGGTGCCCATTAAGGGGTGTTGGGCGCTCTACAAAGGTGTCTTGAGTGCCCATGAAGGAGTCTTGGTTGCCCAAAAGAATGGGTGTTGGGTGGTCTACAAAGGGTCCTGGTTGCCCATCAATGGGTCTTGCTTGCCCTACAAAGAGTCTTGGGTGCCACAGAGAGTTGTTTTGGGTGCCCATCAAATGGTCTTGGGTGGTTCTAAATGGGTCTTGGGTCCTTCCCAAAGGGGCATGACTCCCTGAAAATGGTCTTGGGTGCCCATCAAAAGGTGTCCTGAATATACCCTAGGAGGGGTTTGGGTGCCTATTAAGGGGTCTTGGATTTCTGAAAAACGGGTCTTTGGTGCCCATCAATGGGTCTTGGTTTTCCTATAAGGGGTCTTGTGTGCGCTCCTGTGGGTCTTGGGTGCTCTACAGAGGTCTTGGGTTCCCTACAGAGGGCTTTGGATGCCCATGAAGGGTCTTGGTGTTCCTATAAGGGGTCATGTGTGCACTCCCTGGAGGGTCTTGAGTTCTCTACAGAGGGTCTTGCGTTCTTCTAGAAGGGTCCAGACTCTATGAAAAGGATGTTGGGTGCCAATCCAGGGGTCCTGTGTGCTCTACTAAGGGTCTTGGTTGCTCTACAAAGAGTCAAGACACTATGAAAAGGGTCTTGGGTGCCCATTGAGGGGTCTTGAGTGCCCAACAAAGGGTCTTGAGTTTTCGTTTATTTTTCTTTGTCGTCCTCGATTTCATTGGTGTCGTCGGTGTCGTCGTCATCAGCGTCTTCGGTTTCGTCATCATCGGCAGCGGTTTCTTCATCTCGTCAGTGGTTTCTTCATCATCGTCATCGGTGGTTTCATCGCCATTGGCAGCGGGTTCTTCATCGTCGTTGTTGTCAGCAGTTTCTTTGTCATCATCATCGGTTTCTTCATCGTCGTCGCTGTCATCGTCGTCGGTGTCTTCGTCATCGTCGCCTTCGGCGGCAGCGGTTTCTCCGGCGGCAGCGGTTGTGTTTATTTCTCCTTCAGCAGCATCGATTTCTTCATCGCCGTCGTCTTCAGTTCCATTGTCATCGGTTTCGTCGTCGTCGTCAGTTCCTTCGTCGTCGCCATTGATTTCTTCGGAGTCGTCATCAGTTTCAGCGTTGGTTTCTTCGTGCTCGTTTCACCCTCGGTTTGTTCATCGTCGTCACCAGTTTCTCCTTCATCGTTTTTGTGTCTTTCTTCTTCAGCAGCGTCCATTTCTTCATCGTCGTCGCCATCGGTTTCTTCATCGTCATCGTTGGTTCCATCGCCATCGTCAGCGGTTTCATTTCATCCTCGTCAGTTTCTTCATCCTCAGCGTCCATTTCTTCATCGTCGTCGCCATCGGTTTCTTCTTCAAGGTAAATCCACGGTCAGAAGCACGTTCACTGAAACAAGCAACAGTAGAGAAAAGAGATCCCTTGGGAATCAGGGTTGTGTGGCCAGGCTGATGCTGTCAGGCTGCAAATCTCATGAATGCCTTTTTTCTCTTAGCTTGCTACAGAGTTGGGTGTGAGATCCTGTAGGCACGGTGATGAAAAGGGGCACTGCCGCAGAGTCGTCCCTCTTTGGTTTCCACGCTCACACCTGCACGGCTTCAAATTGGCCACGGCATTGCAAGTGTGGGTTCCCCAGTGAGGGGGACGTGCAATTCCCCAGTCTGCTGGCCAGGCGTGTCCCTGTGCAGCCCACAGTGTCGTTGGCCTCCCGGGGCACTGCAGCATCCCCAGGGCCTCTGTGGAAGAGCTGGTCAGAGTTTGCAGACTCGGTTCAGCCTGAGGCTAGTGATCCTTCCTTAATCATCACTACCCCAATACACAGCTGCTGTTGTTTGTGGAACAGCGCGCTTCTACCCCCCTGCCCGACACTCACTCCTCAGTTCATTGTTACCTATTCTTCTCCTTTTTATGGAAATATTGAAGCCTGTAGAGTTGTTCCTAGAGCAGTTGTCCTGCGGAGTATCCGAATGAGGGTCACTTGAGAACTGTCTGCTTCTCTTCCTGGTTAGTGAAGGCTGCTCAGTCATTTTTCTAGAACTTGCTATGGTGTCGGTGTCCCCAGGAACGGAGAGGTTTCGGTCCTGGTGCAGGGAATTTGGATTCTGGCTGGTGAGGCCAGTGACCTGCAGTCCTCCTTCCCGCTCGGGGCTTTGATGCCGAGGAAGGAGTTGTGGATGAGCTGTGAGGCAAAAGGCGCTGCTGGCCCAACGCTCCTCACGTGGCCTGTTGACAGCACTAGTGCACTGCCCAGCGCCAGCACCGCCAGAGAACAAACGCCCCGGGAGAGCAGCTGTCGAGCAGGCGCAGGAGGCGTGTTGGGAGGGAATAGCTCTCCCTGGAGTATTGGGTTCCTGTACTGGAACCCGCCCACCATATCCCAAACCACAGTCTCATTGTCAGCCCTCTCTGCCATGGAACCTGGTAAGAGAACGATTTCCAATGGGTCCCTGAGCAGAGACAGGCCTTTGAACAGATCAAACAGGAGACAGTCCATGCAGCAGCCCTTGGGCCTGTCCGGACAGGGACAGATGTAAAACATGGGTTCTACACCTCAGCCTGGGAGAATGGCCCTACCTGGAGTCTCAGGCAGAAAGCCCCAGGGGAGGCTCAATGTTGATCTCTGAGGTTTTGGAGTTGGGGCTACAGAGGATCTGAGGCCATTTACACTCCAACAGACAAGGAAATACTGGCAGCACATGAAGGGGTTTGAGCCACTTAGGAAGTGATTGGGACTGAAGGCCAGCTCCTCCTGGCACCCCGACTGCCAGTGCTGGGCTGGATGTTCAAAGGGAAGGCCCCTTCTACACACCATGCCACTCATGCTATGTGGAGCAAGTGGGTCACTCTTATCACACAGTGGGCTCAAATAGGAAACCCCAATCCCCCAGGAACCCTGGAAGTGATCACAGACTGGCCAGAAGGCAAAGAGTTTGGAATATCACCAGAGGAGCAGGTGACACGTGCTGAGGAGGCCCCACTGGAGAGTGAACTGCCAGAAAATGAGAAAAATCTGCCCTGTTCAGCGATGGGCCCTGTCACATTGCTGGTAAACATCAGAGGTGGAAGGCTGCTGTATGGAGCCCGACACGACAAGTTGCAGAAGCCACCGATGGAGAAGGCAAATCCAGCCAGTTTGCAGAGGTGAAAGCCATCCAGCTGGCTTTAAACATTGCCAGGTGAGAAAAAAGGCCAAATATGTAGCTCTGTCCTAATGCCTGGGTGGTGGCCACTGCCCTGTGGAGGTGGTTGCAGCAATGGACACAAAGCAACTGGCAGAACAGAGGCAAACCCATCTGGGCTGCTCCATTGTGGCCAGACATCTCTGCCCAGGTAGAGAACCTGACTGTAAAAGTACGTCATGTAGCTGCCCACGTAGCCAAGAGCCCAGCAATTGAAGGACATCAAAACAACCAGCAGGTCAATGAGGGTGCTAAGATGGAAGTGGCTCAAGTAGACCTTGACTGGCAACATAAGGGCAAATTCTTGAGAGCTGGCTGGGCCCATGACACCTCAGGCCATCAAGGAAGAGATGGCACATCTAGATGGGCTGGGGATCGAGGGGTGGATTTGACCATGGATGCTATCTCACAGGTCATCCATGAATGTGCAACATGGGCCTCGGTCAAGCCACCCAAATGCCTGTGGTGTGGAGAACAATGGCTGAAATACAAGTCTGGAGAGGCCTGGCAGATCCATTCCATACCTGTCCCACAGGCATGCCACAGCAAGCGCTGTGTGCTCACCATGGTAGAAGCACCCAGTGGCTGGCTAGGAACATAGGATGTGCCCCGTGCCACCACCTGGAACACCATCCTGGGTCTGGAGAAGCAAGTCCTCTGGTGCCATGGCACTCCAAAAGGAATCGGGTGGGACAGTGGGACTCGTCTCTGGAATAATCCCAGAGACACCTGGGCCCAAGAACACGGCATCGAATGGGGATATCATATCCCCCACCACGCATCCAGAGCTACAATGGACTGTTAAAGACTATGCCAAAAGCAATGGGTGCTGGAACCCTCTACAACTGGGATATGCCTTTAGCCAAAGCCCTGTGGCTAGTTGATTCCAGGGGCTCTGTCCATCAAATTGGCACTGCCCAATCAAAACTCCCAGAGACTCTAGAGGGGGTAAAGTCCCTGCAGTGTGCATTCAAAGCAGATGACAAAACCAGTCTGGGTTATTCCTGCTTCAGGAAAAGGCAAACCCATCCATGGCATTGCTTTAACTCAGGGGCCCAGCTCCAGGATGGTCTCACAATGAGCCAGATCAATGATGTTATGATCCTCCCCAAAACTCTGACCAAATGCTAAGATCTGGGCATGATGTAGATGGTGTGGAAAGAGGGGTGGATAATGTCCTGGTTCTGGCCAGGCCAGAGCTCACCTCCCCAAGCAGCCAGCACAGGTGAGCTGAGGTCGCCTGGGCTGTTTTCCACACCACCTGACATCACTTCCCCATCAAAAGAAAATGGGCTGGTTGGGGAGGGGTGGTGGTGGCATGGGGCAGCACTCTGTTCCTGTTGGGTTTGTAAGGTACTCTGTGCTATCACTGGGTGTGAGTGCAACTGGGGCTGTTCTTGTGCCCCTTTTCTGGTGCTTTTGTCAGTAAACTGTCCTTATCCCAACCCACAGAGGCTCTGTCTGTTTCTCCTGCGGGAGTGAGCGAGCAGCATGTGGTGCTCAGCCATTGTTTGGGGCTGAAGCACCGCAGTTTCCAAGGCACAAGCAGCGAGCTTCTCCAGGAGAAGGTGGTGGGAAACTGTCCAAGGCCTTGCTAAAGTCAAGGTAGACAACATCCAGAGCCCTTCCCTTGTCCCATGTGCAGCACTCTGCCCTGGGCCTTGTTAAACCTCATCCCCTTGGTCTCAGCCCATGGGTCCAGTCTGTTCAGATCCCTCTGAAGAGCCTCCCTCCCCTCAGGCAGATCAACACTTCCTCCCAGCTCAGTGTCCTCTGCAAACTCACTGAGGGAACATCCAATCCCTTCCTCCAGGTCATGGATAAAGATGTTGAACAGAACTGGGCCCAGGACTGAGCCCTGGGGGACGCCACTGGTGACCGGCCTCCAGCTGGATTTTGTTCCATTCACCAATACCCTTTGGGCCCGGCCATACAGCCAGTTTTGAACCCAGCTGAGGGTCCCCCTTTCCAGGCCAGTGGCAGCCAATTTCTCAATCAGAATGCTGTGAGAAACCGTGTCAGAGGCTTTCCTGAAGTCCAGGCAGACACATCCACAGCCTTCCCCTCGCCCATGAAGCGGGTCACCTTGTCACAGAAGGGGATCAGGTGAGTTTGACAGGATCTACCCTTTGTAAACCCATGTTGACTGGGCCTGATCCCCTGGCCATCACACATGTGCTGCATGACAGCTCCCAAGATTCTATTTTCTAATTCTATAAATACAGTAACAAAAGGAGGGCCAGGGAGAATCTCCCACCTTTCTGGTAGGTCGCAGACAAAGGGTGCAAGTGCTGAAAAAGTTTCCTGGCCTGAAACCTCCCCAGGAAGCCCACTAGAAGCCCCAGGAACCATGGTGGTCAGGGCTTTCCTATCCAAGGAAAACCTCCTAAGAGTGCCTGACATCATTTTCTGACACTACTAGTGCCCCTCTTTGAAAATACCAAACATACAACAAGACCTCCCCAAAAAAATCTATGAAGGCTGAATGATGTTCCTGGCCTGAAACCTCCCAAGGCAGCCTACATGATGCCTAGTA
>BSDF01000113.1:0-60391 GCA_027925045.1 Hypotaenidia okinawae | reverse complement strand
TTTTTGATCCTTCTCCATCTCTTCCCAACAGGAAGGTAAGTCACAGCTGCTTAAGAGCTTCTGCCATGCTAAGTGTCCCCTCTGAAAACATCACCAGGAGATGAGCTCTGAGCACATTTACCTAAGAAAGCTCAACCTATTTGTTGTCTGCAAATCTTCAGCAGGCCATATGATTATTTTCTCATTACTTATTTGCTTTAAGAAGCCTTTGCTTTGAGAAGTATCCTCTTTGACTTAGTTTCAACAAACTTCCTACCATTCCCCTAATACACATTATCCTTTATTTGGGTTTCTTTCTGCCAGGAGTTGGACTCAGGTGCTGGATCACTACTGAAACACTGTTGTGAATGTCTGTCCAGAAAGATGAGAAAAACAAAAACAAGCTTCATGGCATTCCCTGGGCTTTTCCTCCCCACTTAGAGGTTACCCATAAAAAGCTTGTCAAGCCGTCCAGCCTGAAGGAGAAACAACCCCCAACATGCAGATAGCAAAGCATGCAGTAATTTGGATGTAAAGATTTAGCAGCCCCTTTCTCTAGTTGTGGGTCAAGGCACTTTGTGGATCCAGTTTTCACCTCTCACCCTTCAGTAATACTAAATACAATCCTGAGGCCTGTTTTCTTTCCTAGCAGAGAACGAGGGCTAAATTCAGTTGCTACTTAGGGAGTGGTGGCAGCTGCTCTTATCTTCATTATTCCGTGCAATGCTCCACTGCATCAGCTGTCCCTCCCTGTTAGGCACTCCCAGTGTTTCTCGCTTACCTGTGCAGCTTGCTGCTATCAGGTTATAGATCATCCTTCCAGCAAAAGGTGCATGCAGCCTTCAGAGCTCACACAGGCTTCCCACACAAAGGAAAATGTGAGTGGGATACGTGTCTTCCACTTATAGCTACTTTTTCAAATATTGATATTTTCAAGATGCTGAAAAACTGATTTTCCATGTCCTTCTCTCTTTTCCTAAATGTTAACTTTTCACCCCAGACCTGAAACCCACCTTTTGCTCAAGGGTGAATATCTACCTCACACGGAGTTAGATGCTGTCACTTGTCTCAGCCTCCGGAGATACAACTTTTGTCCCACTTTGTGGAATGGTACCCTGTCCTTGCACTCTCTTTGATCCTGGCACATAAGCTCTCAGTTGGCTCCTCATCCATTCTCAGATGGAGCTCCATGCACTCCAGGTGATCATCGACATAGAGGGCAACACCTCTGACTCATCTCCCTTGCCTGACCTCCCTAAAGAGCTTGTATTCTTCCCCTCACATCTCCATGACACCAATAAGATCATGACAATACAAACTAGGGAAAATCTAGGTACTCTGAAATTCCAGGTACTACCTGCATCTTATGATCTTTACAGCTCTTCAGAGGAAAACAAATTTCAATTCCAAGTGAAAAGCGAAACAAATGAGATACTTTCCACAGGTCCTTGCTCAAGCAATGAGAAATATTCCTCCCAATAACAACACAAAAAAGTCTTTGCACGCAGGTTACCATGTTTGTCCACACAGAGGCTGTTAAACACCAATGTGTATTAATGGAAATCCTCCATTGTGCAGGTTTAAAGAGAGATGTCTGTATCCTTTATCACAGAGAAATGCTGCATACAATTAATGCCTAAAAAACATGAGTCAGTGCCAAATTTCATTCTGTTCTTCTGAGCAGAGTAAGTGTTCTAGCAAATAAGACAGGTCTAGTGGGAACTTGATCCCAAATCCTGATTGAATCTCTGTGTTACAAAGAAATATAATTGTTTCAGCATGGATTTATGTCTATTGAACAGTATTATTGAAAGAGCCATTAATACCTTTGGCTCCAGCCACTATTAAATTGTGGAAAACCAGTTTATAAAACAGTGCCCTTCATTTTGTATTAATGCAAAGGCTGGTGTTTACCAATTTGAGGGAATTTACTGCAATTACATATGAAGTAGATAACCATATCCCAAGAGAGTAAAATAAAGATGAGTTGTTGCAAAAAAACCCTATTACAATACTGCTGAATGAGAATCATATATCTGGCAGAAGTGTACATGACAGAGATTAACAGGGCCCCAGGAGTTTAGCAGCAGGGGGATGTATTATGTTGTTCAGTTTGTAAGAGGGCAAATTTTAGAAACCACATTACTTTCTAATAAGAACTAAGAAAATTGCCTTTTCAGCAAGGAGGAAAAAAGAGTTCTTAAATATCTTGTTCTTTTAAAACATTTAAAAAGAAAAGGTAAAGAAAAGAAGTAATTTTCAGTAAAGATAAATCTATCAGCAGGATGGGCAACAGACAACTTCATTGGTAAACATTGCATAATGCAAAAAAGTGAAACAGAGTTGACTATTTACCCTTCAAAATGAACTTTGTTGTGTTGGTCCAAGTGCTAGAAGTGTGCAGTCACTGCATATGAGGTACAAAAGAGACTTTCACCTGAGAGATTCTTCCAATGTTTTTGTATCAGGCCTAAGCATGCCTTTCAGCTATTTGTACTTCATTTATTTTCAGTATCAAACGTTAGATTTTCTTTTGCTGATTTGAAAGAAAAGGCATTTCAAAGGTCATTTCACAAAGGCATATGTTTTGCTTTAATGAGTGAACGGAGGTTTGGTCTCACACACACATTTAGCAGCTCAGTTGTCAGTCAACCATTGTCAAAACTTCTTTTCAGCAGCGTGTGAAAGCTGTTCACCTATTTAATTTTTTTCAGTAAGGATTTTTATTTTTAAATGAGGGGTGAAATTATGAAAATTATGAAAATATCTTTCGATATTTTTTCCAAAAGTTTTGATAATACCTGTGTCTTTCTTTTGAAGGTCTTCAGTTTCCCTCAGGCTCTTTTAAGGTTTATTTTGTATCATAACAGGAGGAGGTTTTCAGTAAAGATGGCTGCGAGCAGTCAGCTAAAGAGATGAGAAATAGGAGTTTCCTATAATTGCCCATCCTTACTTGAATTTCAGAACACTACCTTCTACTCATTGTTCTTGTAATCCTGATCATTATGTAGGGAACTAGCACACTTACTCCCCTGCTTGCCACAAAAATCAAGCCCACGGGCCTCACTGCAAAACCTTGATCTCTTTTATTGTAATGTCACAGGATCATACTTTTCGTTGATTTTTTTCAACTCACTTATTCTATCACAACTGTTATAATTATGTGTTGAATGATTTAGGTAAATCCTATCAAGCATCTACAGGAACATGAGATAAACAGTGTATCAAATGCTCCCATGATTTTCTGGGTATAGCAGCTGAAAAGATGAAATCTTTGTATAGTAAAGTACTGTGGTTCTTGCTTCCAGCAGCTCAGGAACTGGTGGTGTTTGGCAGTCATCAGCTTGGCATAAGGCTGACCTTCAGGTCAGTGAAGCCTGCTGGTGTGCATCGCTTGGCTGAGTATACATTTCTGTGAGTATCCAGAGGGGATCTCAGAATTCATCTGAAAGTTATGCAGAAATTTGCAGTAAGAAAAGAGATATGGGGTTTCAAAATACAAGGGGAATTGGATTCTGTGATTTTCACATCAGTTTAAAGGTGAATGGTTTTTCATTTGCAGCATTTTTACTCTGTAAAACCTGAGACATAGAAATAGAGAATCACAGAGTATCCTGAGTTGGAAGGGACCCATAAGGATAATTAAGTCCAACTCCTGGCTCCACACAGGGCCAGCCAAGTCAGAGCATATGTCTGAGGGCATTGTTCAGCCATTTCTTGGACTCAGCCAAACTCGGTGCGGTGACCACTTCCCTGGGGAGCCTGTGCCGGTGCCCAACTACCCTCTCATTGAAGAACCTATTCCTACTATCCAACCTAAACCTTCCCTGTTGCAGCTTCATGCTGTTCCCTTGGATTCTACTACTGGTCACCAAAGAGGGGGGATCAGCACCTGTCCCTTTGCTCCCCCTCATCAGGAAGCTACAGAACACAATGAGGCCTCTCCTCAGCCCCCTTTTCTCCAGGCTGAACAAACCAAGGGACATCAGCCTCTCATCCCCAGTCTTCCCTGACTTCTCTGACTTCTTGTGATATCTTTCGGTTTTCCCTTGAAAAATTCATTTGTAACCCTTAGTTTAAAACTACTACCTGAATATATGAATGTATAAACTTTCAAAAATAAACTTCCCAATGTACCCCTTTTTTCAACACGTGTAGGCAATGGATGGAGAGAATTCAAGCAGTGGAACATTGCAAACTGAATGATTACTGTATCTGATGGATAGTTCCAGTACTGCTTTTTCTAGATTCCTTGAGCCAACATTTGGCTGCAGACATGCCCTTGTGGGTATCGTTGCAACTATCGTTGTAGTTTCTTTCCCAATTATTAAATACAAAACACTTTTCAATTTATTATTAGTTTGGAAATACCAGCTGCAGGGAGGCTTTCAGGACTCAGTTCAGACTGGTACCAGGGTAACTTGTCAGGCTACAGAGGAAGGTCAACAGTGTACAGACACTTACAGGATGACTGTTTAGAAGAATAAAAAATAATCCCAAAGCAGAAATATTTGGATCTTGGCATAAGATAATGCTTTCATGGTAAAGCAATTGTCTGAGCCAAGGTTTGATCACTGCTATGTAGTGAAAGGAGTCTCTGCTGTGAGGCTCCTAGCAATGACGTCTTCAGCTGTAGCTAATGAGACCCGTGAACTGTTCTCCAGCTCAGTCCTAAGACTTCAGATGGCCGACGGCCCTGTGCAACCATTCCAGCACATGCATGTGATTTACTGTCTTAAAGTATGTAGAAAGCACATTGGTAACGTATCTGTGTTCAAAATATCATCCTATGTGGCTATTTCTGCCCCTGCCATACCAGATTGTAGTGGCTGTTTGCAAGTATCTTTCCTGTGTATAGGCAGATCAATTTCCCAGCAAGAACCACCTAGGAGGGAATCTTAAAAGGTCAGAGTATCCACCTACGATACCAAATAACACTTTAAAAATTCATCTAGCTGCAGCAGGAGCTGACAGGTGGAATTCCTTAGGAAAGTTGAATTTTCCCACCCAGAGAGCTCCTGAACTTTTCTGTTGTGAGGAGAGAATGAAACTGCCAGCAAAACCCAGCTCTGGCTTTATAAAAGTCATTCAGCCATAACAGACTGGATTTTCATGAGGAAACTGACCTTCAGAGGTGTCTCAGCAGCACACTACATCATGAAAGGAAAGCAGAAACAGCAGGGCACACACAAAAAACGATTTGTTTCCCTCATGGGCACAGATTAGCTGAATAAAACAAAGTTTACCCATTTCTCTGTCTGCCTAAATCCTGCTGAGACTCAGGTGTCATCCCTCATTTTAGTACCTGAACGGATGTCAAATGCACAGTTAAAGTGTCTCAGAGGACATGGTTATTTTCTTCCAGGTAGGGTGTTTTAAAAATGATTCTCCAGTTGGAAGATGCTACCATACAATGCGTTTGAAAAATGATAGATCAACTGAGGTGAACATAACTCCTAGCAACTGGGGGAAATCCTGGCTGCAAACTGAAGGATTTTCAGATCTTTTTTTCAGTTCTGAAATCTCTAGTTACTTTCTTATCACTTTCTTCAGTTCTATCTAGAATTAAAGATATATATATTATAAAAGTACAGAGACCTTTTCCTTTGTTTGCTAACGATAATAAACTTCTCAAGAGCAGATCTAATTTAGCTAATCAAGAATAGTTACAGCAGCAGTGGGTTTTTTTGTTTGTTTGGCAACTCTAGCCACTGGGTGTGAATTTAATTGGCTGTTATTGTTCTATGTTCACAGTGATTTTGTCAGTAAATTGTCCTTATCCCAACCCATGGAAGCTCTGTCTCTTCTGCCTCCTCTCCTCTCAGACTCAGCGGGTGGTGTGTGGTGCTCAGCCACTGGTTGGGGCTGTGTCAGCACAGGCCTTTTTGGCACCCAACATGGGGCAGGAAGGGTTGGAATAACAATAGGATCTGACCCAATTGTGTTAAAAAGCTGTGATAAAATGCTTGTCATGTTATTTGAAGAGGTGATGGTAACAATGATGTTTTGCCTGTTCACCTGGCTTTGGTATGTGAACCCCCACCCACTTTCTGTAATTCCTGCCCAGTTGTTCATCACCTTGATCAGGGAGGGGAGTCAGGTTCCTAATTCTGTTGTACTGTGTGATATTGATTTATGACAAGACACCACCTGTGTTTGTCAGCCTCAGAGGGTATCTATACATGGCATTTCTGTTATTTCCACCTACTGGGCAACATATCTTAGCATTATTTAATAATGAGACTTAGTTTATGGGGAAGATGGGGGGATGCTTCCTCCTCTCCTTTATCCTTCAAGCTCGTTGAAGGAATCTGAGGAAGCCACCAAGGGAATCTGAGGAAGAGGCAATACCAGAGGTTATAACCTGATCCTTGTCCTTGAGTGAGCTGAGAGACATGAGAAAAGATTTCTACCAACCCCACAGGTCATTGGTCACCATCCAGGAGTCAGTATAGAGGTACAATTTTGCCACCTTGGCAAAGTTTAAAGCCAGATGGATGGCTTTACTTCTGCAAACTGACTGGATTCACCTTCTTCAGCAGCTTCTGCAACTTGCCGTATGGGACTCCATACAGCAGCCTTCCACCTCTGATGTTTACCAACAATGTGACAGGACCCATCAGTGAACAGGGCATATTTTTCCTCATTTTCTGGCAGTTTACTATACAAAGGAGCCTCTTCAGCATGTGTCACCTCCTCCTCTGGTGATATTCCAAAATCTTTGCCTTCTGGCCAGCCTGTGATCACAGAATCACAAGGTTGGAAAAGACCTTTAAGATCATCAAGTCCAACCATTCCCATCCTAAGCTAAACCATATCCCTAAGTACCTCACCTACCCTTTTTTTAAACACATGATGATCTCTTGAGGTTCCTTCCAACCCCTATGATTCTGTCATCCAGGGATGGTGACTCAACCCTCCCTGTTGGGGCCTGTTCCAGGCCCCAACAACTCTTTCAGGATTTTTTTTTTCTAATATCTAATCTAAACCTGCCCTGGCACAGCTTTGTGACCCTGATATCCTTTTACTGTTAATATACCTGTAGAAGGACTTTTTATTATCTTTTACAGAACTGGCCAGTCTGAGTTCCAGTTTGGCTTTAGCCCTTCTGACTTTCTCCCTACATGATCTCACTACATTCCTATAGTCACCCCAAGACACCTGCCCCTTCTTCCAAAGCTCCTATGTTTCCTAATATCTTCCCAGATTTCTCTACTCAGCCGAGCTGGCTTCCTTCCCCTCCGACTCCTCTTCCAACACACTGGGACAGCCTTTTCCTCTGCTGCCAAGATTTCCTTCTTGAGGAGCTCTCCCACTTTCCTGCCTGCACCTTGCGGGAGGGCAGCAACTAGTCCTCCTGAACCCCTTTTAAGGCCAGGGGCAGGTGGGGGTGGGGTCACGTGACATCAGGGGGAGGGGAAACCTGGGGGTTTTCGAGGATCTGCAGGGGGGCCCTGATGTGGGGAACCCCTCTGTACAGCCCGGCCTCTCGCCCAGCCCTGGGCTGACCTCAGTGATCGCGGTGGCCGCTGCTCGTCAATCGCTGACTGATCACCTCCAGGATTCCTCAGTGACTGGGTTTCCAAAGTGTTTGCTTGGTTGTAAATGACACTTTGCTGCTGCTGTTGGATGAACAGATGGTAAATGTCCGTGTCCCTGTACTTGTGTGTTTCACGCTCATGAGGGCTCCGGTCCCAGCGCTCAAAGCAGTTCTTTTGATTCTCCTTAGGACTACTGGAACCTCAGAAAGTCAAAATCAAGACTCAATAACCAGGCTGGTTATTAAGCAGGTATCCTTTATTGCAGCACTGGGCACACAGGGGATCGCTCCTCAGAATGTGTGCACCTTTTAAAGCCAAATGTCTCATATTTATACAGATTAACTCTACAGATTCATTATTTTTCTAAGACAAGGCAGGGTTATGCAAACTATTTGCAGGAAGTCATTTACATTAACTCTTACCAGATAGCGCATGCTCAGCAACACTCTGGGGGTCTTCTGGTGTTCTTCAGGGATGAAGAATGGATGTCTTCCTCTCAGTGAGCTTTTTGCCTTTTCCTTCAGGACCTGCTCTTAATGGTTTTCTCCATAGTCTCAAATACACATTCCTGCACAAACTAGCTAGGAACCCCTGAAAACAAGATATACTCTGTCTCTTAACTAGTTGTTGGTCTCATTACTTATTATTCCCCTGTCTTCACTTTCTTTATCTTCAAGGGTGTGCCACTGTTATGGTTAAATTTTGTAGCTACTCTAGAAAAACAGCTCAAATGGTTACTGCTATACTCTACTAAAACCTGAGATACATAAATATTTTCTATTTAACTGGAAACAGACAGCTGTTCTACATTGGCAAACACTCTTCAAATATAATTTGCCTTTATAGAAAAGTGTCCCATAAGAACAGATATGGAAAAGATACTGTGACCGTTTCATCCCAAGTCTCTGTCAACTGCAGTGTTTTATTCTACCTGTATTAGGCTGTTCCCACCTGGAAAAGAGCAGCAGCTTTTAAGGAAATAAATTACCAGCTAAACAAATTGCCTCAGGAAAACAGAAGACTGCTTACCAAGCAAGACCAAAACGCTAGACATTGAGAAGCTTTACTGCCATAGCCTGAGATCCACAGAAGCATTGTCTGCTGCAACCATTTTGTCCTCCTGATGATGTGAAGGAGATGGTGTGTAGGTATCCCTTTTTAAGGATACTGGTAATAAGGCTGGTGTCAGCAATCTGTGCTCATTTGTCTGTGGATACTCTATTCAGTTGTATCCTCCTCAGGGAAAACAAGTAATTTTTTATACTTTTTTTTAGGATTCTTTCCATGAGTACTATTTGAGCCTTTCTTCCAGTTTTCACTGAAGCTTTAGACATTGTTTATATTATGGCTTGATTTATAAAGAATGCTGTTTTTTGAGGGACAATATTTCTTTTGAAGGAAATAGCATTTTTCCTAGAAACTTACTGCATGCACACATTTTTCCCTGTGAAAAAGGCCACGTGGAGAAGTAAGTCATGGAAGTGAGAACTAGGTGAGAAGACAGTTCCTAAACAGACCTCAAGGTAGGAAAAAGTGTGTTCATCAGAAAATGTTGCCCTGTAGCCTTGGCTGAGTGACAACTCAGTCCTGACAGATACATTCTGCATGACACTGTCATTCCAGACGTTGGGTTGGTTTTTTTTTCATCACATATTTACTGGATACCCAATTGATTAGATAAATAAAAAGTGCACATACAATTTAGAAAGGCAGTTCATCGCTGTGCCATAGGTGTGTTGCCATACATAGGTAAGATTATCAATCATCTATTTTGGCAATACCCGTAAACCTATTGGGATGATATCTTTCACTGTTTTTCTTTTCATAATTTCTCATTTTTCCTTCTGCTGGTAGAACAGATGCATCTCTGTGAACTTCATCCTGTTACTACTATGAAATGTTTTTGGTCCTCATCATCTAGGCATCTTCTAGTTCAATTGCTTTTGGCAGCAGTGTTTTCAAAATAACTTCTTAAAGCTGCTGCTATACTAGATAATTCTTTTAGTACCATCTTCAAATTGAGAAATTCTTGACCATTTGCCTTAGGCACATGCCTGGAGAGGTGGTATTTGCACATAAAGAAGCTGGGTGGAGTCAGTCATATTCTTCTTACCAGACATTTTCCATTAATTTCCCAGTGGATTCTTGGTTATAGTTGCTTTTTTAGGAATTCAGACTTGGCAACGCTCTCTACAATTGCTGGAAGATTTGATAAAAAACAGCTATTGTGGTCCAAATCCAGAAAAAGTTTGCAGAAGATTTCAGGCCACTTGATGTCTGTTCCTTGCATGTTACACCCTGAAAAAACAAGCATAAAATTTTCAAAAAACACAAACAATGAAGCGTGAAAAACCTTGCCAAGGTCCCTGTTTGTATTTAACAGGCAAGATAACACACTGATGAATCCAAAAGAGCAAAATATATCTGTGCTTTCTGCAGTACCAATCACCCAAAACAGCGTTGCACTCTGATATCTACTTACTATGACATCTGAGACTTTGGATTTTCACAATGAATTTTTTACTAGTTTAAGACAGGAGTAATATGTGTGTTGATTGCAGGTTCTCTGTGCAATCTCTGTTCTATTTTTTAATAAAAATCTGATCTATTGAAATACTGACATGCCTATGGTATCTCTACTAATTGATGTGACTTAAATATTATACCCTACATTAAAACTTGGCTTTGACCCTTGCACATGTAAGCAGCTTTATTGATAACTTCTAGTGGATGTTTGATGTATGACTGAGACACATAATAGAAAAAAAATCATGATTAATGTTAAATGATTAATTATGTAGGGCTGTTTCATACATGTCCTGGATGCTAAGTACTGGAGATTACATTTATATTCATCCCTTACTGACAGTATAAGCAATATGAACTCTTTTGCATCAAAGGAGAGCATTTTCATGCCAATCATACGTTTCACAGTCAAACTACACAGTTGTAACAATATACTTTGGTTGGATGGGTTTTTAAGCTATGATGTCAGATGCTGAGCATATTTCTCATTAATCTGAATATTTAAGGTGTTCCAAATGTGAAACAGAATTGCTGTGTGATATTGCCTGAGAATATTTTTTACAACTCCAAAGTACTGCTATGCTTTTTCCTATGTTTTTTGCCAAAGAAAGCCCAAAAACACAGATATTTTTCTCTCAGTGGGGCCTGCATGTCATTCAGTCATCATTTCATAACATCATAACCACAGAACCTTTTATGTAGCAGAAATTCTCATTACGGAGTCCCTGTGTTAAACCTGCATTAATAACCACCTTTCCCTTCCTTTCAGTTGTGACATTGGCTTCCTCATTTTTATGCAGAATTTCTGATCCCTTCCCTTACATTAGAAAGGTAGGACAACAGGTATACTTTAATTATATTTGGTCTAACAAATGAGGCTTGAGCAGCAGTCCTGTTTATAGAGTGCTCTTCATCTCCATTTATTGTCTTGTCCAGATGTCCTACAGGCTAAAAGAAATGTGTATGTGATAACAGATACCTTAGTCCTTTACATTTGTCGTGTTACCAGACTGGCTGAGCAGCAGCTGGGTTTGATCACAACTTCTAGAGGCAAAGGTAATCTTTGTCAGACGCCACAGAGTAATTGTGTGTCTTGGCATGAGAATAAGCTCCTACATACCTGATCTGTAATGACTGTCTAAAAATATTCATCAGAAAACGCTCTTGTGGGTATCTCCTCCTGTGTCTATGTAAACTAAGAAGGGCCTGTAGTTGTTCTTTATTGGCTGATAAAATAAGGTCTTTCTTCTGTTGTTAGGGGCATTTATCAGACCCATACTCAATCCTGAGAGCTGCTATGCCTCTGGCTCCTTCACATCTTACACTTTCTCATTTCTGCAGGCTGCTGCACCCAAACCTTCCTGGACACCTGATATTTTCAAAACAGTTGCTCTAAGCTCTTCCTTCACCACTGCATGGACCAGTAACTTACCCAGGCAGTTTGATAACAGATACACAAGTTCCTTTTTGTTGACAAAAAAGGAAAATTAGGTATCTCCCCATTCTGCCCTCCAGATTATGATGGATGTGCTGCTTGGAGAAATCTTTTCTCTTTTAAATCCGTGTGACTCTGTGAATGCAGTTAGTCTTGCTGTTGAGTTCACTCATTGCTGTTACCTCATGGCAATCAAAGATTATTGCAAATGACTAAAACCCGGCCACAGTTGGCATTATTTTCTGTGCTATGGGCAATTGGTCTCTAATTCTGCATTTCCCTTTTGTCCTCACTTGAATGTGTGATTTGGGACAGCACAGATCTTCTGAAGTTATGCACACTGTATCTGTTTTCTTTACCCATTTCAGAGAATGACCATGGGCTTCTTCACTTAACTCCCTAACTTTGACAATTACGTCTGACAGACTAGAGTATAATAACACTGAGACACATATGTGAAGAGTGAGAATATTTCCTCTTTATTTTCTGTAATGTTTTCTCCATTATGCAGTGCTATCACTTGTTACAACTCATGACAGGCTGCTTACTTTCTGTACTCTATTACTGCTCTACGGCTGCTGTAAGGGCTTTGCTGTTGTTTTGTCTTACCCCAGCAGCAGTGCTGCCAAGTTGTGATGGTTTGACATTGCTAACAGTACAGGGCACAGGTATTTCAGGAATCATTGGGCATCTCCACACAGGGCTCACAAAATACATCTCCCCTCTTTCAGAAGGCACTGTGTATTTATAATGGGGCTAAATTTTATGAAGTCTAGCTAGAAATCATTAATAAAAGTGAAGGGTTCTATAGTCAGTTTGTGCTTGCCTCACGACATATGTGTTCTGGGGCAAGGTCTCAGACCTTGAGGAAAATGTAAAAAGTATTTCTGGCAGTGAACTGTGAAATACAGCTTTTCCTAAGTTAGGTAAGAACATTTGTAGCAAATACTATCATCTGCAGTGTCTTCTATGATTGCTCTCTCCTCTACCAAGACTTTACAGCAAAATGCTCTAATTTCATGATACATATAACAAAATCCAAAATTTATCTTAAAAAAAAAATAGCAATTTTAGGAACTAGTTCAAACACTGTTTTTCCAATAAAAATACCTAGAAACAAATTTAAAATTCAACATGGCATTACCTACAGTAACTTCTAGAACTTCACTGAGTGCAGAATAGAAGTCTGTCTGTGCACTCAGAGGAAGGAGTGCAAATACATTTTTGTTAATCTCTGATAACTTTAAGAGTGTCTCAAATCAAAGCTTCTTTGACTACAGTGAAACTTCACAGACCTGCTCAGGAGCTTGTACTGAAATATTATGAGTTTAAAAATCAGAAATTTTGATTTATTGAATGCCAAGTTCCTGTGGATTAGTGAGGCTCAGGTGGGAAAAGCTTCTGTAATTCCTTAGTTTTTTATTGCCATTGCCACAGCATTATCCAGCATGAGCAGCGTGCAGTGCTGTTATGACACAGCTGAGTTCAGGCACTTGTAACCTGGGAAGGGAGAGTTCAAGCTCAGAGCTCCTGAACTTTCCATTGCTGTTCTGCTGCATTTGGGAGGTTGGGCTGAGGAGTGCCTGAGCCATGAGAGGGAAATTTGGTTTGTTTTTACCAGTGTTAAAGTGGAACAGAACAGAGAAGGATAGGATAGGATAGGATAGGACAGGACAGGACAGGACAGGACAGGACAGGACAGGACAGGGTAGGGTAGGGTAGGGTAGGGTAGAACAGGACAGGACAGGACTGGGTAGGGTAGGGTAGAATCTTTAAGGTTGGAAAAGACTTCTAAGATCATCAAGTAGAACTGTCAGTCCAACGCCACCACTTCAACTAAACCATGTCCTAGGGTGCCACATCTACCTGTCTTGTGTACACCTCCAGGGATGGTGACTCCACCACCTCTCTGGGCAGCCTGTTCTAATGCCTGACCACTCAGTGTTTCCTAATATCCAATCTAAACCTCCTCTGATGCATCTTGGAACCATTTCCTCCCATCCTATTGCTAGTTACTTTGGAGAAGAGATCAAGGCCCACCTCACTACAACCACCTTTCAGGTAGTTGTGGAGAACGATAAGGTCTCACCTTAGTCCCCTTTTCTTCAGGCTAAACAGCCCCAGGTTTTTTTGTTTGTTTGTTTTTTTGTATAGAATTGTAGGGGTTGGAAGGGACCTCAAGAGATCATCAGGTCCAACCCCTGCCAAAGCAGCTCCCTAGCTCATACTGCACAGACAGGCGTCCAGACAGGTCTTGAGTATCTCCAGAGAAGTTCCTTCAGTCGCTCCTCATTCAGGTCACTGATAAAGATATTAAACAAGACTGGCCCCAAGACTGAGCCCTGGGGGACATGACTTGTGACCAGCTGCCAACTGGATTTGATTTTGTTTACAACAACTCCCTGGGCCCAGTCAACTTCAGTCACAATGCAAAAGTGATAGTTGCCAACAAGACACATCACAGTGCATTGATTTTTCCTTCCTTGTCAGAGTGAAAACATTGTCACTGAAATTCTGAGATCTCTACCTAATCCTTCAGAACAAGTAGGAAAATCTGACCCCTTAGAAATAGAATTTTCTCGTGAAAGAATGACACAATTCTGAATTCTTCTATAACTAGTGCTTTCAAATTATTTTATATAATTTCTTACCCTAAAAATCTGAGACTTCCATATGTATAAATCTTTCAACTCCAAAGCTGAGAAGTGCTCTGAGACTCCAAAAACCCAACCTCAACTTTGTCTGAGTTTATATGTGGCACAATTAGGTGTTCACAATCACTATCAGAAACTTGCAGACCAAAATACTCTGGCTGTCAACCAGGTGGCTTAACAATCTCAACAGGACAGTGAGGGTGTCTTTGTGTTTCCTTTCTTTAAGACTGCTTTCCCCCCGAAAACTAGGATAAGGAGAACATATTGCTGAATCTTTCAAAACTGAGCTAAATCTAACTGCATTGCACTCCCTCACAGCACTGTGGAAGCTGTTACCATGAAGCACAGGCAATTGCTCAGTTGAGAAATTTTGCTTCTGCATCTAAATTCATCATTACAGAGAGGGTCTCTGTAATGTTCCTCTGTTGACAAATCCAACAAACGGAGACTCCTTCCTCTTCCCCTTCCACACTTCCAGCTTCACAATCTCTATAATTTTTAAGTGTGGCATTTTCAAAGCACTTGTTTTTTGGTGTTTTTTGTTTTACTCATCATCTCTTGTTTAACTGGGTTCAATCTGCTACAGTCAGGCACTACAGTTTTTGGAAAAAACTGACAAGATCACCTCTGGTTATGGAAAGAAAGAAAGAAAGGAAGAAAGGAAGAAAGAAAGAAAAAAAGGAAAGAATGAATAAAAGAAAGAAAGAAGGAAATAAATGGAGAAAGGAGAAGGAGAAGAAGGAAAATATATCTTTACGCTGCCTAGACTGCTCACTAACACCTTTAAGCTTTGGGCCAGGATAGAAATTATCCATTATTCAGAATGCTAAAATCATTCTTTCTGGACCTGCAATATCTGGTAGGTCAATCTCATAAGCCTCAGCTCAGACCTTTGCCTTGCTCCTTTTTACCTTATTAACACGCAGGAGAAATATGGGACAGTTCCCCAAGTAAGGGAAGTGAAGATTAATAATAGTAAGCCACACACTTTTGTTGAAGATGTTGCCTTTTTTTCATTCAGCTGCTTTGTTCATATGGCAAGACCAATAGGAACTTGGCAAAACTAAACTCAGTTTTCCTACAAAATATAGAAAGCAAAAAGAGGACCAGTGCATTTTTCCATTTATTTTTTTTCCTGCAATTTATGTGGAATGGCTGACTATTTACCAGGAAAAAACTCCTCTGGCAGTAAAAATATGAGATCCTCCATTTTCATTCTGAATAATTCTCCATATCAATAAAACAAATCAAGCCTTCCAATGGTGATTCATACACATACATATCAGCATCACCTATAACTTAATTTTGTAGATTAAAGCCTCAGGGTAGTAATTCCATGCCAGAAGACTTTGCAGTTCCTGTGCTCCCCGTGCAGCAATAAAGAATTTCTTCTATTATTCTCTAGATATTTAAGGAATTAATATGCCAATGAGTTTATAAAGACTTCCTTTTTATGGTAACAGAAGACTTCTAAAGAATTCATTTAACTATACTTAATTCCAAATTAATGAATCATAATTGCTTTTCTGAATTAGCATCTCAGTAATACCAAGTCTGTGCTTTAAGTGCATTTTTAGAGTTAAAATGTGTGGCACAGTCTTGTTCCTCACTGGGAATAGTGTCCTGGATCACTCTAATGTAAGCCTTGCAAATCAGAACAATTTTCCTTGAGGCTGCATCATGCATGACACACCTACTGTAATACCAGCTGATGAGTGCTGGCATGTGCAGATATGTGTGAGATGTATGTGGGTAAACAGATGTGGAGGTGGAATAATGATGTCAAGAAAAGTAGGAGCATCACATAATCAGATATGATTATAATAACTGTATCCTGGTTTCAGCTGGGAGTTATTCTCCAAGGTAGCCAGCACAGGGCTGGATTTGTGTTGGAAGCAGTGTTGATTAATTTTTTTAATGTGTGTAGAAGTGGTCTTTGTCATTGCTGAGCACTCAGAGTCAAAGCCCTTCCTGCTTCTCACAGCACCTGGCCAGCAGGATGGCTGGGGGTGAGCTGGGAGGGGACACAGCTGGGACAGCTGATCCCAGCTGAACAACAGGTGATGTCATGATCAGCACATCAGGGGTCTGGGAAAGAGGAAGGATGGGGGAAGGGCTGGCTAAAGAAAGTGGCATTTGGAGTGATGCCGCTTGTTTCCCCAGGTCACTGCTGTGTGTGATGGAGCCCTGCTTTCCAGGAGATGGCTGAACACCTGCCTGCCATGAGGAGTGGGGGGCAAATTCCTTGTCTCACGTTGCTTGAGTGTGGCTTTTGCTTTATTTATTAAACTGTCTTTATCTCAACTCATGAGTTTGCTCACTTTCTCTCTCCCGATTCTTCCCCTGTCCCACTGAGGCGGGGCTGGGTGTGAGCAGGTGGCTGTGTGGTGCTTAATTTCTGGCTGGGGATAAACCATGACAGAGGACCAAGCAAACCTTTTTTGTTCCTTCCCCCTTCCTAGTACTGATGTTTTAGTGGTACCAGTTCTAAATATGTAGAAAAGAGATGCTTCTAGGTGGCTCAACAGAAGTAGAACTAGGAGTAAGGAGAGATTACAGGTGCCTTTGCTGTTAAAGGAGCCATGCATTTAAATTGTGTGTGGGAGAAGTAAAAGAGAGTTATAATTTCTAATTTTTTTTTTAAATGTTTGGCAGGTTCATTTAGAGACATTCTGTCAGTGAATTGTTTCACCATTGATGACATGTGGTGTAAGCAGGAACAAAGTGGCCTATTGGGGAGTACAAGTCCTTAAAACCTTTTTCCCCTTTCATTGGAGGGAAAAAAAAAAAAGGACATTTTTTGAAGACAGGTAGAGTTTATATAAGTTTCTGTAGAAAAACTATATGCTGCTAAGGAAAACGTATTTGAACTCTGACCCTGAGTTGCGTGGTGGAGGAAGAAAAGGCAAAATAATAAGGAAATGGGAAGTGTCAAAACGAAGGCCCAGCCTTGCAGCTGTAGCAGCACAGCTAGCATTTCACCACTCGGTGTCACTGTAGCATTTCATGTTAGCAGTTACTCATGTTTTGTTGTGGGTTTCTTGGGGTTTGGGTTTGAAGGGGATGTGTGTGTGGAGGGGGAGGGTTGTTGGTTTATGGGTTTTTTAAATTGTAGTCAATGCAACTGTTTTTCAACAAGTAAGAATCAAAAGTAGCAATTAAACTGAGAGCTGCTAGTAGGTCTCAGATCTGCTAGTGAATTTTGTCAAGCATTAAACCAACAGTGTAAAGCCTTTGGCATTGAATTGGTTTGCAATCAGCTGATTCAGAGGTGGACAGAACTTACACAACTTAAGGTTTGTAAATCTGTCAAATCTATTAATGTAGTAATTTCTGAGACTGTTCAAGCTCACAGTAGTCTTCTTACGTTTACAGCATTTACAGTTCTTTTTAAAAATAGGTACCTTCTGATATTGACACTTCTGTACACATCTGTGACATGGACAGAATTCCACATTAAAACTGTTTTATTTATAAAAAAACCCACAGATATTCAAACTGTAAGTTTACTTCAGACAGTGATTTTCCCTGTGCTATGCACAATGCATGGTATATCAGACAGGGCTCCTGTCTCACCTAGGGTCTCCAGTTGTTACAGCTAAATTTTCTATGAAATGAAGGAAGAAATAATTCTGCACTGAACTGAGAGCATCCCAAACCAGGGGCTGGCAGATGATGATGCACTGCACCAGTGATGGAGCAAATTCATTCCTCGGTGTCCTCATGTAGCCAGATGTGACTGGTTTGGTTTTGGTTTGGTTTTTCCTTTTTTTTTTTTTTTTTAAATGTATTTGTCTCTGCTCCTTTCCCTGATATCTTTTCTTGCTGCTTGTATTTTATCCTTATTTGTCTCAAAAGTGAAAAGTAAAAATTAAGCCTCTAGCTGAAATGTAATTATATTGTGTGGGTTGAATTTCCTAACCACATCATCTCCTTATGCTTAGTTTTGAGAGAGAAATGGACCCCCTGGCTTTAAACCTTTGCAATATTTAAAGAGACTGTAAATGCAGTGTTTGAAGAGACTCATATTGGAGTATTTCTATAGTCAGTCAGTGTGAGGGAGGCTGAGGAGTGGGGAAATTAAAGGCCACTGTGATGAGTTCAATGTAATCCAAGTTCCAAATGAGAGAAATGAGTCAGGGTGGTATTGGCAAAGGTGTTGCATCTGTGGTACTGGTAAAGTAGATCACAAACCAAAACGATTCCTGCTCATAATGCCCTGATAACAAAGGAGCAAAAAAAGTAGAAATTCTACACATGTTAAATTATCAACCTGGTTCAAATGCACTTTATACCTGTTGTGTTACAGCTCCACAACAGTGGAAAGTAATGTGTCTAGAATGTGTGTAAAGTTAATGCAAACAGGGAATTGGCCTATTGGCTTTTTATTTCCTCCCTCCCTCAAAAATGGGGGTTAGTGGAGAAGGCTGAGAAAGAAGCTAAAGGTCTGTTGAAGTTTCTTCATTTTCTTTATTATTTTATTCCCTCTCTCTGGGTAGGAAAAAAATAATAAACATTTGTGTAAAAATAACACAAGGTAATAACACAGCCATTCCTTCCTGTGGTAAACAAAAGGACCAAAAAACCTAGAAAAGGGATCACCGTGTCACAGAGAAAATTCAAAGATATCAGAGCTTAAGTGGTTGGGCAGCCATGTGTTTGTGTAGTGCAGCCACGACACACATGTAGCATCACAGCTTCCTTAACCTCCCAGGGTGGGCAGTCCGAGGGATTCATAGACTCCAGCTGTGGGTCAAACCCTGCATGAGTGAGGGAGGATGAGTAAGAAGTTGCTATCAAGCTAAATGTGGGTGGTGAGAGGAAAAGATAGTGACATTTAATTGGAAATGGCTGGCAATGCAGAGCCTAGCAGCTCAGTGTGGGTCTGGGTCTTAGCAACATAGTATATAGTACCTGACTTATTCAGCTGCCTGCAGCATCACTTCTCATGAGAACACCTCCTTGAAAATATAGTTTGATATGTGCAGGTTTGTGAACTTTCTGGTACCTATCATCTCTTCTGGAAACTGCCACAATTAACCCCAAAACAAAAAGAATGACACATGGGGTGCTGTGTGTGAAGGAAGGTGTGGTTAGGTCTAAGGTCGAGTTGTGTATGTCCATATTATTAAAGTAGTACAGTGAGTTACTTCTCCCTCACTTCAGCAACATTTAACTGTTAATCTAAATAGATCAGAGGATTACGCCCATCTCTGCTTCCAGATAGGTGAGTTTTGCTAAAATCATGCATGGTGTCTTCCTAAGTGCTACACCATTCTGGTATCATCCATTGCTAAATGACATGAAAGACTTTGAAGATTGTGATGTCTGCAACAGATGTCAAAAAGAATTAATATATAACTGTGTCACTTTCAGAAATATACTTTAAGGGAATAATATTGTACCAGAAGTTGATGTTTCCATTCAAGAGAAAGTTAGTTCATGTGACAGGATATTTAGGTCAAAGAATATAGATCCTAATATTATCTCCATATCAGAGTACTGGAGGCAAAAAAAGTGACATTCTGATATTGAACCGATTTAGTTAAAATGACCTGGAATCAGCCTGAATTATTCTGAATTCATCAGCCACCCATGAAAGATGTGAATATAGAAATAGGTGTAGCCATTGTCCGATCCTGCTGCAAAGGTGAGTGAATGATGAACCTTGTGAGAATAGTAGATTCTGGCCAGTAAAAAGTGGTCAAAAGCCTTCAAACATGCATAAAATGGAAGGAAATGTGTAATTAGGAAAAATGAGAACTTAACAGCTACAAAATCTGTATTATGTTCATGGTGTGTAGAGGCCTTAATTAATTTATACACTACATTTTCACGCCATACTTTGGGAATAGGTTTTAAAAATACTGGGCTGCAATTTTCTTAAATTATGATAACACATTGTTATGAAAGTTACAGTTGCCTGTTCACTTCTCTGATCTCATGGAATAGCTAACATAAAATCACAGAAGCATTTTTACTCAATCTGTTTATCCTGAAACTACCATGATGGTGTCAGTGCTGCACCACTAAAAAATAATTTTTTTTTAAAAAAAGTGGGTGAAAATCCTTTTCTTTATTTTTTTAAAATTTTTAGAAGATATAATGTGATTCTCAATGAGCGAATTAAGTTGATAATCACTTTGACAAGTGTGATTATTAAGAGATAACAAAGAAATTTTTTTAGTGGGTCAGGTAATTGGGAGACAGTAGTTATGTATCCATTTCCTACTGCTCATGATATTAATGGAAAAATAATTTTTTTCTTCATATGACTCTTGTAAAAGGTATATCTAGAGTGATAGTTTTTCCCCAAGTTATCAGTTCATTCCCTGTTGGCATCCATGCACACACAGATTCTTCCTTCTCCCTCTGAAAGCTGTGTCATATCTTACCCAGCAAAAAGTTGCTTGCAGTAATAAATATGGACAACGAAAGATCCCATAGAATGAAGAAAAAATTATAATATAGAATCACACACTGATAAAGAGTATGTCCAGGTAGCTAAACAAGTAAGGTAGGTGTTTTTTCAGTCTTGGAGATATTTCAGTTCTACCACTGACATGTCCAGCAGCATCAATGTCATCTTCATTTCCTAAATTAGTCGTGCACCTGGTGTGCTCACATTAACAAGGCCTTAAAACACATTAAGTATTAATTTAAATCAACAAGGAATCACAGTACACAGAAGGCTTTCCAAGCTGTTCTGCTAAAGCAGCAGATTAAAAGATACAAGCAGATGTAAACAGAAACAATTAGCTGTGGTTAATAACAGCCCTTGAGCTCCCCCATCTAAGCAGGTCTGGTAAAGGTCACAGTCCAGATTCCCTTGGGATGGCTTCTTGCCATTAGCTGACTTTCTAATTAGTCAGAAATGTAGATAATACAGAATAATACAAAGCACCGTAACCATGGTAGGCTGTAATTATACATGGCACTGCAACTGATGAACAAATAAAGCATCATGCTGGTAACTGAGTTGAAGAACCAAGCCAAAGCACGCACAGTAACTTTAACTGTGGATACACTTCTATGACTTAGGATGTTAAGGCTGGATGTGTATTTAGGACATAACTGGGTTATCGAGACACCCAAGTGTACCACTGGGGCAAAAGAGAGGGAATGGATAAATTCATTCTTGGAGTTCAGGGAATTAAACTCAATGTTTTCACCTGTAGCTGTCAGAAACCTTGGTAGAAGGTTTGGGAAAGGGTATCAGGAACACCCCTCCCTGTAGCAAAGGATGAACAGTATGAACTGTGTGAGGCTTTGAGGATCAGGGAAAATAATGACACAACCTAAGTCAGTCCGTACTGTAAGTTGGGAGGCTAGGCTGCCTCACTCCTGCTCTCCCAAAACAGTCAGCAGAGCGAGCAGACTCTCCATGTAGAGTGAGGCATACCTCCAAGACTGTGCTGAAGCCAGACCGGCCTTGTGAGTCGATGCAGGTAATGGAGATGAGTCCCAACCCCTCATTTCGGTAGCAGTTCCCTTTAGTAGAACTTAAATCTTCAGTATTTTGTCTCAAGAAAACCATTCTTTTACTCTATAAACTATGGCTTAAATTCCTGAAGGGGAAGAATAACTCCTTTCAAAGTGTGCAGCAAAACGCATTTAAGTGATTGGAATATATACTTAGGAGACTCATGGGAGGAAATGAAGTTCACAAAATCAAATTTTCTACATATATATTTCTTGCTGCCAATGTGTGTATTTAACAGCTTTGACAAGACAAAGTGAGACCACACATCTGAGAGGAGAAGATGTGTTTTAAACACCAATCCTAAGAAACAGGCAGTGAGAAATACTTTTTGCATAACCCATACTAAAATCCTCCATGTCAGCCAATGGCCCAGAAGACAGAATTTTAAGGAATAAACCAAACACCCAGGTACATGTTCAGAGAGAGCCTGCAAGTGCTCTAGAACACAGAAAGCTGTTCTCCCGTCATAGCCTGTTGCTACAATTGCTGCCAAAGGACACACAGCCCAGGCAGAGCTCCCTGTGCTCTGGCTCTGCTGGTAAAGACGCCATCCAGTCCCCGCAGTCAGAGGCTGGTGCACTTCAGGAGCTGCTGGCAGGGCTCACATAGGAGCATAACACAGACACTTGCCTTTCCAGCAAAAGGCTTCAGTTTCAGGAAAATGTTTCCTATCTGTAATTTCAACATTTGCAGTTACAGTCTCTTAACAGGGCTCTTGAAAGAAAATAATGTTAATAAAAAAGAGTAAGAAGGTGTCGCAGTTTTGCATAGTTGGCTACTGAGAGAGGGCCAGGGCTTACAGAAAATGGCTGCTGGAATCTTCTGCAGGCCTGCTTATAGCGCCTCTGAGAATCACATATAGGAGACAAAGACTCCACCAGAACATGGAGTGCCAGGAAGATCACAATTTTGGCCCCTTAAGGGCATTGGGATGTATATTTGCATATGAATGTAAGCAGTTGACAGACACAAAAGGCCGGGAAGGCTGGGGGAGGAGGCGCCCAGGTGCTGGAGAGGGAGTTGGCCCTGCAGCCAGAGCAGAAGCACATGGAGTAGGCGGTGGAGACTACCCATGGAGGAGGCAGAGACCCGATCGGTGGAGAGGCTCCACGCGGGATGGAGCTGGTGGAGACATAGAGAAGATGCCCTGACTTACGTTGGGATGAGCCCCTGCCAGCACAAGTGACCTACAGAGACGAGCCAAACAGGTTTGCTGGAGGAGGCATCATAGCCCCGTGGAGGACTGAGACTGAGAGACATTGTGATTTGTTGCTGCCAGCCATAGCAGAGATGAAGCCCGGTGGGAAGAGATTTGCCTTGGAGAAAGTTCGTGGAGGACTGGCTCTTGTGGGTGAGATCCTAGGGTGCAGCAGGGGGAGGGTGTGTGGAATGGATGCCCCCATCCCGGCCGAGAAGGGAACCAACTGGCAAGGGACTGACCCAAGCCCCCATCTCCTAGTCCCTGCCCCCCGTCCTGTGCTGCGAGCAGGAAAGGGGAAGAAGGGAGCAAAATCATGGCTGAAAGGGAAGTGTGCTTTAGAATGGAGGGGTGGGGGGAAGGTGTTACCGAGACCCCCATTTTCCCCAGTCCCTGCCCCTCCTGGGCTGCGACCGGGAGGGAAGAAGGGAGCAAACTTCTAACTAAAGCCTGCTGAGGAGGGAGTGGTGGGGAGAAAAGTGTTTGCCTGGTTGCATTTGTTTTAAGATTGTTGGTTGCACTCCTGACTCTGGTTCTTTTTCACTGTTTTCTCTTAAGCGTAGTGTAAGAAATTAGATAACTTTCTCTTCTGTACTCTGTGTGAGTCTGTCTTGCCCGCGTCATTAACGAGTTTGTCTCTTGAGCCGCCCAATTATAGTACTTCTCCCCTGTCCAACTGAGAAGGGGAGTAATAGACTGATCTTGGTGGGCGTCTGGCCTTTTGGCCAGGGCTCAACCACCACAGAAGGAGAGAGAGAAGGAAGGAGGTAAAAGCTGTGTTTGATGAAATACTGAACCATGACTACTCATTCTAAGCAAAAGCCTTTTTCCATGTCCTCTACTGGTTCTTGTAAGCCATGGTCCCAATAGCTTTGTCATTCCTGAGTGTGAGTACTGTTTCCTTACAAAAACCCCCACAAAACTCCTCTGCCTTTCTCAGTGCTTTACAGGCTTTGTCAGGTGTAATAACAGCGGGTGGCACATAGGGCTTGTACTCAGATCTGAATGGAAATTTAGCAGAGCAGCTGATACTACGTTAGAAGTGAAATGTTCAGACAGCTTTTAAGAACTGAAAAGTTGATTACTTTTTTCTTTTCTCTGCCTTGAACCAGGTGAAACACATTTGTTTATCCACCTGTGGAATCTTGAATTAGTTTCCAGACAGTCTGGTCAGAATTTTGTCTTGGCCTTATCAGACCAGCGTGATTATTTTTTACCCAGACCCAATCAGAAGTCCCAATATGTTATATATTCATTACAGATTCAGGTTTTTTGTTTTTTTTTTTTTTTATTTTTTTTCCCTGGTCTCCCAGAGACTTGACACAAATGCACAAATTACATCTTGCTCAGGAAGTTTCTGAGCATGCTCCTTCCTCCTGGATAAAACTCCCTGGAAGATACGAATATAGATATAAATTAGACCTGCAGGATTCCTTTTGCAGGAGTTAACCTGAAGGTCTCTTCCCTTACCTTCTGAAACAATGCCAACAAAACTTTCTAACCTCTAAGGTAGGATGTGACTGGGTTAAAATCTGGTCCATAATTTCCAGTCATGGTGACCAATATAACTTGTGCAGTAAAAAGTAACATTCCAAAATATTTCAAGTCCTAAACAGAAATGAATCAGCTGTCCCCAACCTAAAGGCTTAAATTAAAAAAGCTGTGTGGCCTTCAGGTATGGTTTTCAGAGCTTGATATGTGAAGAGATGTTTTTTATTTTTTGACTGATTGTATTTGCCATTCAATGAAGCTAGCTCACCTTCTAACATGCTGTTACATTACTGCACTGAGTGGAGGAAAAAGGGATTTTTCACCTGATGCAAACACTCCTAATTTCACTGCAGTCATCTACTGAATGACTAACTACCTGCATTAGCCAGGGCTTTCAGGGTAGCTGATAGCAAGGCTAAATTATAATTTCTAATGAAACGTGTCTGAAGTGAAAAGTTTTTGAATATTTAAAAATACTAGCTGACATTGGTTTTCATTTAAAAAAAAAAACCCCAAACTCCAGAGTACTTCACTTAAAAGTTCCCTCAAATGAACTGTTGGATACTTCATGATTTAAACTCAGATGTTTACAAACCTTTTGCTCATCATTAAATGTGAAATATCCCCAAGCAGCAAAACAATCAAGCAGAACAAAGAAAAGTAAACAACCCCTAGATAATATTGATTAAGTATCATCAAGTATGAATTACTGTTAGCACCTGCAGTCCTTTTCTTTCCTGAAAGACAAAGGAAGCTTTTGCATGAGAGGACTGTTAACTGGCAAAAGAAGTCTAGGATGGGAGGGAACAAGATGTGAAACTGGGGTGCAGCTAATAATATGACTGTATAAAATGAGATGATTCTGAAGAGGTTCCTAGCTTTGTATCATGAACAATTTCCATATAAGCTCACTTTGCCAGTTTAAGCTCATTAAAAACTGCCCATGCTACTGATACAGCCTTTATGGGGAGTTGGATATTCTCCATTTTACCTTCAGCAAACTGAAAACAAACAAAAAAACCACCTGTTGTAATGGTTCTTGTGTTAATTAGACAGTAATTCAAATGTGCTTACACAACTGAAAGGCCAGTCAACCACCTTAGATCTAGTGCAATGTACAGGGTAGATATTAAAGATTAAATTATTAAGATTAAAATGTCTTAAATTTAAGACATGTATTGATTTATATGACAGCTTAAAGAGATTTCACTCCATGGCACTGAGGAATTCACTGAGAGTTTATTTTTTCCCCCTAGATTTCATTTTCAATGTGTTTTTATAACAAAAATTGTGCCTCAGCAATAACGATATATTGTAAAATATTTATTCATACACATTTAAGTACAGGGTCTAACTAACCAGTGTCCAGTTTAACAGTGGTAGCTGCCAACAGCCAGCAATCAGATTTGTATTTTGTAGGCATGATACAATTTTTAAGCAAGGATTAAGCAACTAAAAATTAATCATCAGCCTATCTTGAGACATTTTTTTATTTGACACATAAATGATTTACAGAAAAACTTCCTCCTCCCCGGAGGTTTTATGGGTACATTTTCATTAAGTGTTAAATCCATTCTTTCAGTATTTTATTTTATCCCACCACGTGACCTGAACAATCCCATCACATGCTCTACTCATTACTCGATGTCCAGTTTTTCATAATTAATACAAATCCCTGATGTCATAACCTTGTTCTTCATCTAAGCAAAATGCTGGAAAGAGATTGTTGCCAAAGACAATTCAGCTCCCTAAGTGAGAAGAATCCAGATTTTACAGGCCAATGGATTCCTTTAATTAAGAGAAGTGAAAGTGGCATACATTATTCTCTAATGTAGCTGATTGAGAATGCTTTAACAGACCCCCATTTAACTCTGAAGTCCTTATCTATTGATTAATACCTACCGATCCTCCTTATTCTTTCCAGCAGGCCTAGAGCATTTGTTGGTTAATCACTGCAAGTGTCATGCCTCATAATCCAGGAACTTTTCTTAAACAAGAAACTCGTCATCTAGAGATTCCAATTTTATTTACTCTCTTAAATTACACAATCTCCACAGTCAAGCATAACTGAGCATAAAGAATCATGGTCGCTTCCTGTTTGGTAAGCGAAGGTCTGGAAGGACAAAGTAAGGACAAACCTTGTCTGTGGACTGATAAACTAGCTCTGAGAACTCAAGTGCAAGGAGTAAGGAAATAAAGGCACATGGTCTGTTGCTAAATTGTTAAAATAGGCTGCAAGACTGCAGGAAGGAGAATCTAATTTAATGTGATAGATTTCAGTCTGTTTAACAGCTTCTGATACTTTTTTGGGTTGGAACACCGTTTTCACAGGAACTTCCAGTTGTGAATTTGGATTAGACTGTCAAGTAAAGGACAAATTCAGAAGACCTGTCTAATGAGCCAATGTATTCTATAAGCAATGTACACTTTCTGTAGACAATTACTGTATGCTTCTGCTTCCTATTCTTACAGTATGGATGCAGAGAAAACAAAAGAAAACAAACTCTTCTTGAATCTTGCTTCACATCTTACTTGTTTCTGGTGTGAATGCACCTTGTGAGTTTAGATGATGTCCTTGTGGAAAATTATTATTTAATTTTGAAGTATGGGGCATGATATGCAAACTATAGTTACAGGACATAGTTACAGTTACACTCCCCTTATAAACAGATTTTGCTGTTTACAGTGTTTTAAAAGTAGGTATGTGGTATTTTCAGTGAATTCTCCTATGTAAGTTGTAACTGGTTTTTGATGGCATTTGTATTGGGTTTGTGTGGCAAGGTTTTCGTAGCAGGGAGGGTGGGGACTACAGGGGTGGCTTCTCCAAGAAGCTGCTGGAAGTCCCTCTGTGTCTGATAGGGCCAATAAATACTAGCTGACTCTAAGACAGACCCATCACTGCACAAGACCAAGGCAATCAGCAACATTGGTAGCACCTCTGGGATAGTGTATTTATTATTATTATTATTATTATTATTATTATTATTATTATTATTATTATTATTAATAATAATAATAATAATAATATCATCATCATCATCATCTAGCAGGATTTGCAGTGAGAGAGAGGAGTGAGAAGATGTGAGAGGAACAACCTTGCAGACACTGAGGTCAGTGAAGGAGGAGAGGGAGGAAATGAGGAAGTGCTCCAGGCACCTGCAGATGCCCCTGCAGCCCATGGAGAAGACCAGGCTGTCCCCATGGAGGGTGATTGTGAAGAATGTTGTCATCCTGCATTCCGTGGAGGATGATGAAGTCCTGTGAGGAGCGGCTGAGGGACCTGGAGTTTTTTAGTCTTGAGAAAAGGAGGTTGAGGGGAGACCTCATTGCTCTCTACAACTACCTGCAAGGCGGTTGCAGAGATACTGGGCTTGGTCTCTTCTCAGTTAGGCTGTGGTTGGACTCGATGGTATTAAGGGTCTCTTCCAACCCAGGTGATTCTATGATTCTGTGATAGTGGATCAGATATCCACCTGCAGCAGGTGGAGGACCACCAGTCAGAACAGCCAAAGAAGGCTGTGACCCCATGGGCTTTGGTGGTCACCTGGCCATCATAATGTTAGACTAGGGAAGGTACAAGCAAAGAAAAGTGCTATGTCCACTGTGTTCTGTAAGAATAATCCAAATAATCCAGGAACCTCATATCCGTAAAAAGTTCCCTGGTAGATTTCTTAGCCTACAACAGAGCAAAGAATGGAATTGGGGCACCAGGAACAGGGTTTTAACCTATAGTTACCTTCTAGTATGTGATGCCAAGTGTTTCCAAGTTTTTCTTCGTTCAGTTTAAGACATGACAAGAAAAGTAACCAATATCCACATTCAATGCCATTTTGAAACAAGCACATCGGTAAGATCCAGACAGGAAAGCTTGATGTTGTCAAAGTGGCTTCACTTTAGTTTTTAATACAGATAAATAATTACATCAAAATAGGTTGTGTGGGGAATTAAGGAGTCTCTTATCACCAGACTTCTAATTATAGCAAAAGACTACAGTAAAACTCTTTGCGGGTCCAGCCTTGAGGTGTCAGTAAGCTGATTTCCAAAAATATCCCAAACTCGGGTTTTTGTGTGTGTGTGTGTAAAAATCATCTATCTTTTTCCAATCCAGCCTTTTCCATCAAAAGGGTGTGTTCTTATGACATGACTATCAGGCACTTTCATACAGCCTCTTCCACTGAACTGCTACAAGGAGAGGGACTTAGAATGCATGACTTACTTTCATACACTTCAATGCATTTGTGAACCTCCACTGCCAAGATATGTTGGTTTTGGCTTGGGATGCAGTTGATTTTCTTCACAGTAGCTGGTATGGTGCTATGTTTTAGATATATGCTTGGAATCGTCTGACAAAATTTTCCACCCTTGGAGACATACACACCTAATCATGTGGACATCTCCCCTGATCATGGCAATTGCAAGTTTCATTTTACTATGGGGTAGTCTTTGCACCTCTGTTAGTAGCATTTTGTGCAGCAGGTGGTGTCTTTCTTTTGTGATGCAGCATACCTGTCTCTTCAAAGATCCAAATCTAGAAAATCCAGCCTGACCCCCATATCATACAACCGTGGCCTTTAAGTCTGCAGAAACGATTCCATTAGTGAACCAGCCTGTTCAGTGTTTCTTCCATGGGATGGATCACGGCTTGAACCCCGAAATGCAGACCAAAAACTTGTCACATAGCAGCTAATGAATGGGCATCACCTGTCTGAAGGAAAAAGCCCCAACCTGCTCTTTATTTGCAGTGATGTATGTTCACCCTTAAAAATCTATCTTGTACAGGAGTCTGCAGAGAAGGAAGTTCCCAACCTTAACCCAGTGTATCAGGCGCTGTTCCCAAAGTATTTCTAAGAGAGGCTTAGAAGCCCAGAAGGAGCTTAAGTAACTTGTGCTTCCTGCAGACAAACCTCCTCACAGCAGCAGGTCTGCAGGATTCAGCAGGGTTTTTTCCAGAGGTCCTGGCTGCATGCAGAGTTCTCAGTGTGCCTGCAAACTGCGTTCCCAGCCTGTGGAGTCAGGTATCCCTCATGTGATTCATAATCACCTGATTCCCTCACCTCAATCCAGTACAATAAAGATGCATTTCAAGCCTTCACCCCCAAGAATCTATACCCTTCAAGGGAAGAGTTGGAAGGTGTGTACGTCTCCAAGGGTGGAAAATTTTGTCAGGTGATGCCATTGAAAAGCAAGGAGAAGGAGGACACTGGCTTCTAGTCAGAAAAACTTGTGAGATGTCAAGAACTTTAGAACTGGGATCAAAGAACAGCTCATGACTTCAATATCAACGTGACAGAAACCGGCCTCTCATCTTGTGAGAAGGAAAGTGCCACACCCTTGGTGTTTACAGACCTAGAGAAAAAGGGTACGCAGCAAAACTAAAGTTAGTGCTGTAACATGCATCCTTGTACTTCATAGGCAGAGTTTCTCCTTCTTTAAAGGTCATTCACAAGTACTTGTAATGGAAATTACTACATCTAGAATTATTTGTAACTTGGACTTTGGTGAATTGAGGAAATTCCTATCTGAACTCACAGGTGGCCTTCACCTATTCTATTAGGATTCAACAAAACTCATGCTATTTTTTGCCAATGTCACTTTCAAGTCTATGTTATAATACAGTCAGGTTAGAGTTCAACCTATGTCAGCTGACTGGCAGACACTGTCCATCTTTGAACTCTCACAGACTAAGGGTTATATGTATAAACTTAAAAGACATTTTTCTTTGGCTTTCTGAGATTTAGCATCTGGATTCTCCAGGTCCACCACATCCTCATGAAGAAGTTTAACAGGAATTTGATTGAAGGAAAAAAAACATTGCTATGCCAGGACACAGTTCCACTCTGTTTTTCCCCAACAAGCACAGGTTTATGCTAAAAAAAATAAAGTCCTTGGAAAACTATACTGAAATAAAAACATTTCTATCAATCATGGGAGCACATCAGAACACCAGATGGGAATAAATGCTCATTCAGCTATCTCTCAGGGCTTGGGGATGGACCATTAAAGAGCTGTTGATGGCTCATAGAAAACGTGGAAGCAATCCTATTTAGAAATGATTATACTTTTGAATTACACATGCTCTGAGGTTTTCTTTTTCTTTCTAAGGACATATGAATGAAAACAGTTTTTAAACAGCTCATCTGATCTGTGCTTCTGCTTGTTTACATCCCCAAGTCTTCTGTTTAAGATGGTGTTACTAGCTGTTGGAGAAAAGAAGGTTGTAGCAAAGAAAGACAGTTTAATTTCTTATGGGAAAAGGAAGCATTACCTTTCCTCCTCCCTCAATTACAACCCCTCCTCCCCCACCCCACCCCACCCCACCCCACCCCTCCCCTCCGCCTTAAAGAACAAGAGTCTGCATGGTGCTCAGCTCTCAGCTGGGGCAAAACCACAACAGTCAATGAGAACACATTGTCTCTTCAGAGTCAAGTAAATTTCATAAATGCTTTATTCCTTACAAAGTGGACAGAGAATGAAAACCACAGCAATAAAGAAACAAACAGGTGTTCAAAGCATCAGGAAGGTGAAATGGGGAATGATAAAGAAATGCAACATAACTACAGGGGTTCTATTATTCAAACCAACTAACTATCCTAATGTAAAGAGTATTTTGTAAAGGAAAAGAGAAAGAAAAAGAGCAGGTGCTGCGGAGTGCCCGTGGGGGCTGGTGTATGCCCCAGCTGCTGGCCCAGGCCTGGCTTCGATGGCTCTGGGGGCTCCCTAATCTTGCCGGCAGTCTGGCCTCTTGGGCTCTGAAGTGTGTTCCGGGGAGCCACTGGCCCTCCTCTTTGGGGGGCGCCGGGACGAGGAGGTGGGACTCCTCCTGGGTGAGGAGTCCCTGCCCTGGGCAGCGGTGGAGGGAGCTGCCACCTCTTGCCCCAGCTCCTCCAAGGGCTCCTCCTCCACGCTGATGTTGGGAGTAGGAGTCTCCTGCGCTGAAGAGGCAGGAGCTTCCTCTGGGGAGGAGACAGGAGTCCCCCCAGGGAAGAGAGCAGGCCCAGGGCTGGCGGCAGGGCTGTACTCCTGGTCCTCAGCAGCCTCGTAGAAGGGGAAGCCCATGTGCCAGAGCATCTGCTCCCTGCAGCTCTCTGCAGCGAACTCGATGAACTGGCGCACAAAGGTGACTGTCTGGTCCTGCAGGTCGGACTGGAGCGCACGGACCAAGGGCAACTCGTCCAGCCCCTGGCTGCACAGGACAAAGATGATGGTGTCCTGCAAAAGAGCTGCATCCCACCAATCCGCCCCAGATGGCAGCTGCTGGTGCAGCCAGGGCAGCAGGGGCTCCAGCCTCTCCTCGGATTGGCGGAAGAAGTCTGCCCAGGCCTCAGGTGGGAAGCCAGCCACGTCTCTGCTGGCTGCCGGCTCTGCACCCCCTGCTCTTCTTGGGCATCCTGGTCCTCCAGCGGATCTGATGGTGCTGGAAGATCCATCTCCAAGAAATCGTCGTCGGACCGCAGGGAGTAGCAGATGCTGCTGACAGGCTGCCGGCACAGGGCACATGATGATTTGTGCTTTGCCCACCGCAGGATGCAGCCCAGGCAGAACTTGTGCAGACAGGGTGTCACATAAGCCACATCACTTGGAGCATCCTGGCAGATGGGGCAGCTCCACTCTTCCTCCTGCGTGGCCATGTTGGTTTCTTGCCACACTCTGGGGAGAACTGCACTGCAGAGGGGAGAGGGGCCACAGTCACTGGCTGTCCCAGCAAGGGGAGGGGAGGAAGCAGTGCCCAGGCCCCTGGCTACAGAAGGACACCCTCCCAGCTCCCCAAGCCCCATGGCCCACCCCATGGACACCCCAGAACCACAAGCCCTCACACGGCTCACCTCCGCTGCTGAAAGCACAGCACACAGTGTCCAGCTGCCTCAGCCAGGCAGGGCCAGGGAAACACAGGGCACAGCTCTGGGACAGGCACCAGTAGCTGCCGATGGCAGACACCAAAGCAGCACCCAGCACTGGGAGAAGCCTGGCTCGAGCCTCCACACCTCGCAGACACGCTCGGCAGGAGTCCCGGCACGAGCCAGACTGGGCCAGCCGCTGCCTGCGCCCCAGGAGATGCACCTAGAGACGTGACGTCACAGCCCACTGCTTGCTGACGTCACGGTGGGACATCTGCCCCTGGTAGCGCTCTGCCTGGCACTGGCACTTGTGCGGATTGAAAATCTCATCATTTCCATATTTTAGAACTTTTAATCTGGCCAAAGGGGGTATTCCATGCCAATGACGTCATGCTCTGCGTAGAAGAGGGAGGGTGGGGGAGGAGCAGGCAGCTCCAGCATTTTTGGGGACGGTCCAGTTTCGGGACAGCTCTGAGCTGTACGGCCTGAGTTGTGCAGTTTGCTGAGGCACTGCCTTGTGCACCACCAGTTTCATGTATTTTGCTATGAAGTCCTGTTATTATTGTTATATCTATCTTTCTGCTATCCCAGTAAACTGTCCTTATCCCATCCCACAAGGTTTTGGTTTCCTGGGTTTTATTTCTCCCTCCCTTTCCCCCTCCCGGAATTCCCACCCCCCACAATCCCTCCTAAATAACAAGTGTCTGCGTGTTGCCCAGTTCTCAGCTGGGGCAAAACCACGACAGCCCTTTTTGGCGCCCAACATGGGGCACAAAGGGTTGATAACGGTACATCTCCCCCCATTTCCTTACAGAGAAAGCTGTGATAAGCATTGCCATGTAAGCAGTCTCTGCTCACTGTGCTGTGGTATCTGTGCACATGGCTGTGGTCATGGCTGTAGGACTCAAGCCCGTGTGTGCTGTATGCACTCCTGGCAGGGTTCTTTGCCATCTCGGGGCTGGCTCTACCTACTTCGCTCTCTCCACGGGCTGCAAGTGCTGGCAGGGGCTTGCTCCAACGCGGGTCACAGCATCTCCTGTATGTCTCCCCCTGCTCCAGCGTGGGGCCTCTCCACAGGCTGCAGGTGGGGTCTCGGCCTTTTCCATGGGCTGGGGGGACACCTGCTCCACCATGGGTTTCTCCATGGGCTGCAGGGGCATCTTTCTCTCCAGAACTTGGAGTACCTCCTCCCCTCTCCCTCCTTCACTGACTGGTGTCTGCAGAATCTGTTACATCTTCTCACTCTGTTCTCTGGTGGCAGAAAATGTTCCACTTCCAGGTTTCTTTTTGCTCTTAAATACGTTATCGCAGAGGCACTGCCACTGCTGCTGATGGGCTCGGCCTTGGTCAGCAATGGTTCTGTCCTTAAGCTGGATGGTATTTACTCTGACAGACCTAGGGGCAGCTTCTAGCAGCTTTTTGCAGCAAGTTACCCCTGCAGCACCCCCTCCTCTACCAGAACCTTGCCCCGCAAAACCACAACTGTGGCATCAAAAGAAACGTGGCCAGCAGGTAGAGGGAGGTGATTCTGCCCCTCTACTCCGCTCTGGTAGGACCAGTCCTTCGGTGCTGCATCCAGCTCAGGAGACACATGGAACTGTTGGAGCACGTCCAGAGAAGGGCTTCAAAAATGATTAGAGGGACGGAGAACGTCTTCTGTGAAGACAGGCTGAGAGAGTTGGGGTTGTTTAGCCTGGAGAAGAGATGGTGGTAGAGGCCACACACCTGGAAGTGTTTAACGTTAGGTTGGGCGGGATTCTGAGAAACCTGATAGAGGTTTAAGCATCTTTTCCAATCCAAACCACTGTTTCATTCTATGATTCTATAAATATCCTGTCTGAATTGAGGTGGTGATCTGGGATCCCTCCTGCCAAGCAGCTGGTACTAATCCCTTTGCGGAGGGAAGAATCTGTATGAAAGGATGAGGCATTACTATGGCTTGTTTTGAAAGCTTTGAAACACTGGTATTTCTCACAAAACCCCTGAATGGTATGTAATTCAACAGCCTTCTCACTTCTTGGATATTTTTGCTCCTGGCTTTAGTAGGTGTACTTCAGGATTTTAATCAGGTTTTTTGAGGCTGTGGTCAAAACTGTGTCTAGACAACCCTTTTTACTACCACCTGCCATGGAGCAACCCTTTTGTCTGTGTAATTATCTCATCATCCATGTGTTAATAATTATCTCATCTTCTGTGTTCTTTCAGATCAGTTAACAGGCTTCCTCTGTGTTACCAAAACTACAACAAACTTTATTTAGTTGGTAGACATGGGAAAGGACAGTGGAGGAATGGGATAGATGCTCCCAACAATGAAGCACACTTCCTGGTACGTTGTCTCCAAGCCATTTCTGTTTGCAATTACTCTTGAGAAGTGTTTCACTGTCAAAGTCTAGTTGCTGACAGAAACTGTGGGCCGACATTCTAGAGCACGAACATGCTTGTCTAGAAGTACATATCCACGTATGCACATATGTACATATGTCCCACCCTGGAAATACTTTGGGGAGCTGGGAGGGTGTCCTTCTGTAGCCAGGGGCCTGGGCACTGCTTCCTCCCCTCCCCTTGCTGGGACAGCCAGTGACTGTGGCCCCTCTCCCTTCTGCAGTGCAGTCCTCCCCAGCCACCCTAAAAATCGTCCTATCAGATGTCTGAAATGGAGCTGACAAATGCCTTGCTGGGGTCTGTCTCTTACCTTCAGGGCATGAGGGGAAAGCAAACATCTGTGATAGAATAATGCCAGCCAAATCATCCTACAGTTTCTGAAATGAGCAACCTGTTTGGTGTTCTAGCTGGGTAAAAACCTGTGCAACTGCAGCTCTGAAGAAAGCAACACTGTATTTGGGACAGGACTACAGTGATCAGTATCCAGTGCTCCAATTTTGTCTCCTTAAGAGGAAGGGGTGAGTAAGAGAGCACAATAGTCAGCAGATTCTCTTTCTTTTTCCTTTTGCTGAGCAACAGGAACAATTACAACCAGTAGGTAAAATACTATTGTTTGTCTGTTGAGACGGCTCAGCAGTGCCCACCAGATTTAACTGCAGCTTTCTGACCTGCCATTTAGAAACCTGTTGAAACTTGTCTCTCAAGCTGAAGGAGAGGACCCCACTAACCTCAGCCAAATCTTTCCAGCTTTTTGAATGTCGAACTCCTTGTCCTGGCCTTGCCTTGCCTCACTACCTCTCCTCTTGCCTTCTCTCTGCTGCTGAGGTCCTAAGCACAGAATTGGTATTTAACAGTGAAAAAGGACTCAGTTGTTTTTGCTGGGGGTTTTGTTGTTGTTGTGTTTTGGTTTTGTTTTTTTAAAGTATGAAACTTAGGTGGCATTACAGTAAGTGAATCCAACAGGTTACTGTTATAGGATTGCATCCATACTCCACCCTCATAACAGGACTTTTGTTTTCAGCTTCTCCCAATGCGTTAGTCAGAAGGTCCAAGCATAACCAGGGGAAGTATTATGTTGGAAGCTGACTTGATTTTTAATCTGAGTTGCAGAAGTGTTCCTCAGATATGTTTAATATTTACTGCTTCATATGGGCAGGTCTCAGGTGGGAGAGAGGAGTAATCTCTTTCTGCTGTCTGTGTCTACTGGAGTTATTTCCAGGTCTCTATTTAAAATTGTGAGTTTCTCACAGCTGCTTTTCAAAGGGGAAAGTGTGTGCAAATCTATTTGAATCAGGTCCAGGGGTTGCAAAAATATATCTGTGCATAAAAGCTTGGCTTTCACTTACAGTGTCACACCGTTAAACCGACCTCATCTAATTTACTCACTTGGAGTCAGAGGAGAACCAAACACACTTATTTGGCTCCAAGGAATGCTAGACCCACTTCTTCTGAAACCAGCAGCATCCGAAGAAATGTATTTGCCAGTATGGTCCTAGGTATTGCCCTGGTTGGTTTTGGGAACATGTGAGTCAAGAGGCTTAAAGAAAGAGGCCATGATTCTGCGTCTTCTTCATCTTTCTCCATCACCTTTGCAATTCCTAATTTCCCTCTACTGCAAAATGCTTGTGGGCTTCCTTATCCAGAAGGGTGCAGTTTCACATGATTGTTACCTATGCAGCATAAACAAAGCTGACCTGCTCCTTTCCTTTCCTGATGCTGCCAATGATTTATGTTTTCAAGCTACTACGGGTGATCCTTTGTCTTTGCTGTCAAGTTAAAGTGCAGTAGAGCCTGTTACCTCTCTTTCCTCCACTATCTTAAACTTTCTGTATTGCTTCAAAAGGCCACCACTCCTTGGCACTGATTTCTTCCAACTGTGAGTAACTAGTATTTGTGCTTCATTGAAAGGATCAAATCCTGCTCCACTGAGCCTACGTGCTATTTGAGCTAAGAGCAGACAAAAATAGCTGGGAGACCTCCAGCACCTAGAACTCCTTCATTCACAGAGCCCGTGCCAGGTCTAACTGTCACTTCGACTCCTTCCTCTGAGTGGGGCCTTGACTGCCCAGCAAAGACCCATGAGCTGTGCAGGGTGGTGGTGAGGAACAGAGGTAGGCATACCTTATGGCTTGCTCAGCACCATGGAAAACATACACCATGGCAAAAGGACAGGCGTGAAAAACAGCGTGCTCTTTTCCAGGACAGCTGAAAGGACAAGGCTCCTTCCTTCCCAACTCTGAGGGTTACCATGGGCCACAGCAGCGTCACTGCAGCTGCAGCCCTCCTCTGGTGAGAACCAGGCACTGAGGAGCTTATCACAGCCAGTTGCTGATTGCTGATGCTACTGGATCAAACAAAACATGACCAAATGCATCTATGAAATATGACAGCTAAAGATTCTGGGTGTTTTTCTGCTTTTCTCCCCTTTGGTCAGCTGGTTAAATCATTCTCTATATAAGGAAGATATATTCTAGTCCACAGGAAATTACCTTTACTGAGGGTTTTCATCTCACTCATCTTGGAAAACTACTCCTGATGTTTAAATTAAATAAGAAACCCAGTCTCCCTGTCTCCATTTTTATGTGCTCAGAATGCTTTTTCTTTTACTCCTAAATTTTTGTGCATTAGTTGAGCCCATAGTGACATGTTTTACAAAGGTGTCTGTGGGCACGAAAATGCTGCAAGGGAAATGCATCTTTATTGTACTGGATTGAGGAGAGGGAATCAGGTGATTATGAATCACATGAGGGATACCTGACTCCACAGGCTGGGAACGCAGTTTGCAGGCACACTGAGAACTCTGCATGCAGCCAGGACCTCTGGAAAAAACCCTGCTGAATCCTGCAGACCTGCTGCTGTGAGGAGGTTTGTCTGCAGGAAGCACAAGTTACTTAAGCTCCTTCTGGGCTTCTAAGCCTCTCTTAGAAATACTTTGGGAACAGCGCCTGATACACTGGGTTAAGGTTGGGAACTTCCTTCTCTGCAGACTCCTGTACAAGATAGATTTTTAAGGGTGAATATACATCACTGCAAATAAAGAGCAGGTTGGGGCTTTTTCCTTCAGACAGGTGATGCCCATTCATTAGCTGCTATGTGACAAATGCATGTTGGTTCATGTGTGTGTCAGACACTGTACCTTGCACGCTGCAGTGAAGGCTCGTGTTCCTGTCTCTCTGGACCAAGGCTTTTTTGTGTGAATTCTGGCCAGCTGTTTGCTGTCTGTGTCCTTCTGAGCTGAAAAGATAGTTGATAAGATCTTTTGTGAGTTTGAACTCTGAGTTCTCAGTGTAAAAGCCACTTTCTTTTTTCTTATCTGTCTTTTGTAAAGTGTTTTGGTTTGCTTGTTCTGGATGCTGAGGTATCATAAGTGCAATAACTGGAGACCAGGGAGAAAGGATTTTTGGAGAAAAAAAAAAATTCTTAATTCAGGGCATGAGGCTCTTCAGCCCTTATAGACAAGGAGTAAATGATAACTGAAGCTTTCTCTGTTTTTTGGAAGCAGGTCCCTTAAAAAGAGGAATGTTGCTATAAAAGGACTTGTGCCTCAGACTCGTGGCAGTAATAGTGAGAGAATCCACAATGGCCTGTGGCTCTCCTGCTGCAGGGAAGGTTGGTCGCTGGGAGCAACAGAGACTGTGTCACAGCACTGATCATGGAAAGGTTTGGGTTGGAAGGGACCTTAAAGATCATCCAGTTCCACCCCCTGCCACGGGCAGGGACACCTCTCACTAGACCAGGCTGCTTCCGGGAAGGGGGCAGCCACCACCTCCCTGAGCAACCTGTTCCAGTGCCTCATCACTCTCACAGGGAAGAATTTCTTCCTAGTATCCACTCTAAATCTACTAAAGGTGTAATACACACTCCTTGTCTGACTTGCAAACTCTTGTGCTGTATTCAGGACTCAGTATTCTTCTCCCTTGCTCTCTGGAGGCTGAGACATTAGCAAAAGAAGCAAAAAGTGTGAATATTGCCCTCTGTGTTTGTAAAAAGATAAATGTGTAAAGAACCTGGGAAGTGCTAGAGAAGTAACCAAGCTGCAGCTTTATGAGTGGCTGTATTGAAAGCAGAAGTGAATTACACCCTTTATTGACCAACCACACGTTAGGTTTACAAATTCTTTCTAAAAACTTGAAGCTTATGGTGAAAGGTATGAGCTAAGTGGGAAGTCTGCTTTCCTAGCCACTGGATGCACTGACACCAGCACTAGTTTGGGATTTCTGTGTACATTTTAAAAATTCTTGTACCCTGAATTTTCCTTCACTGACAGTGAAAGCCCACGGTGAGGATCTCCTCACCTAGCAAATGACTGTGGCACTCTGAGACATTTAATTAACAAAAAGGTGCTTTGATGCTGCTTTTATGCAGTTTGTGGGGGTTCTCCAACTGCCCCTTGGTTACCCTTGGTGTCCTGCTGTGAACTGGGGCTTTGGAGTTCCACTGCAGCCACCATTCTCACACAGGTTGGGCATCCTGCAGGTTTCTCTCTGTGCTAAGTATTACACTTTGGTAGATGCTCAGAGGTACAGATAGCAAGAGAAGTTTACTTCTGCAGTTTGGTTGTCAGCAACAGACTGCTCCAGGGGCCCATTTTCCCAAGTCATTCTTTAGGCATACATGTGTATCTACTAAATTTTACTTCTGTGCTGAACTCCTTGGAACTAGATCCTGAACTGAAGCCTTTGTACATCCTAACAGTGCTGGGGTGTTTGGCTGTAAAGCCAAAACACTCCTGGTCCTTAAGATGTACCAGTGCTTCAGTTCAGGATCTAGTACAAAATAAAAGATAAATTGAAATGAATTCTTTGGTTCAAATGTGTAAAAGCCCTGCAGAAACTTGGAGAGTAGTTGCACAGAGTGCAGAAGTTCTATGCTGTAAGAAGTAAAGCTGTACACTGCACTTCACTCAGAGCATGGAACAGTAGCTGTAAAAAAGTAATGTGTTTTTGGTTTGTCATTCTGTACAAGAAATCAGGGTGAGTGGAGTCTTACAGGTGAAGGCTCTTGGGACAGGGAGTCTGGTGCAAGCAGGAGGCTCTTGCTCCATTGTTCCTGCTGAAGTAGCCAACGTTATGAAACAGAGTGAAAACAAATGTTCCTACACCCTGAGTGCTGTGTTAATCCAGGGTTGTGAGGGGACGTGTTTATAGAGTTTTGTTATCAGTAAAACAAAGCCCCTTGCTCTAGACTTTTAATCCATGCTGTCAAGGTGAGACAACGTCCTTCAGCCCCACTAACTCTCATCTTCTGCATAACACTGGCATGTATATGGATCAGCCTGTCAGGTACAGGTCTTAATCCAAGTGGAAGTCTCTCCTTTGATGTTGCTGCTGGTGGGATAAGACTCTGCAGTGTGCTTCCACCTCGATGACAGTATTTCAAGGCCCAGCAATTAGTGCCTCAGAGCACTGCCTGGAAGAAAGACCTCACCCATTCCAGAAAACATGGGAAGGAAGGGAGGAAAATGGTGTAGCTGAAACTGAAGTGCTGCTGTTCTTCAGGTCCAAGTGACTGCTGTATGTGACAGAGATTGATAGCTTCAGTAACACTTTTACAGCCTGATCATACAAACTAGGCTTTCTTCTTGTTTTGTTTCCTTGGGCTGGTGTAGTAATTTTTCATGGAGATGCCAGAGGAAAAATACACTGGGTGTTTGTCAAGCTCATGATAACAATTCCTTCCAAATGAGCCTGTTCTCAGCTTAGCTGGGCTTTGGATGTCCTCTGAGTGATGGACTCAGAAAGACCTGGGGACGTTAAAGGACTCTGAATCCATGTTTCAGTTTAGGCCTAGACTTTTTAATTGAGTTATATACATTTGCCCAATAACTAAGATCACTTTTCAGGGAAGTAAAGTAGAGGTAGGGAACACTTGTGAGTCCAATGGACATTTGGAATGTTACTCTTTTTGTCTTATGGAAGTCTGTAGGAAATGTAACATATTTAAGAACTCCTGGTACAAAGGTTGATGTAAAAATATTTACTGTAGAAAAAAGTTATGCTCCATTAATTACTTGAGGAATTATTGTAAAAAACAGGTACTGGCCCATGGGGAAAAAAGTGCTACCCAACCAAAAATGGGGGGTGATCAATACCTTTCTCTGCATGGTAACAAATAACTTACTGAAGTGAAAGACAGAAGACCAAAGGTGAATGACACCTCTTGGTTGTGATGCTTATAAGACTCTGTAAAACAGGTCTACTTCAGATTTCCTGGATAATGCATCCATCATTATAAGAGTTAACTATTTTTGGCAGTTTTCTCCCAAAAGTAGGAAAAGGAGACAGGGAGAAACATTGATGATGTGATAACTTTAAAGATGAAGCAGTCATCAGCAAGATCCTTGGGAGATTCTGTTAAGACTTCTTTTTCAGTGAATTTAATACTAAATTTATGGGGTTTTCTAGCATAGTCACAGTGATTTATTTTTTTATTCTTCTCCCTTTCATTTAAGAGAATAATTTGGTTTAATATTAGATGTGTTTTGTGACAGGGACACGGCTGCTAAATTGAGAATGATAGCTGACACTGAGACTGCTGCAGATAACTAGCTACAAGGTGTTGGAAATGTGGCCACTGGACCAAGGACATGATCCAACTCTCACACAGCTCAGTTATACCTGGTACAAATCAGCTTTTTGGAAAACTAACAGAAAAGAGTGTTTAGTAATGATGAGAATTTGTCCAGAGCAGTATCAGGAGAGCAGGGACTGTAATGCTGTGTATGGAAGTACATGCTTCTGTAGAAGATGCATTTTGAAGAAGCATTTTACTAATGTGAGGGATGGGGAAGAACAACAGGGCTGCAGTTAATTTGGCAGGTTCTAAGGACACCTTCCATCACCCTGAGTACATATCAAGTAGCATAGTCAGGCTGATTCAGCAACACACCCACTTCAAGGTCATAAAAAACCCCAAAACCAAACAATTGATAAATAATGGAAGCTGCCAAGATAAGTCAGAATCCAGGAAGTCAGGAGTCTGAGATGTGCCACTTCTGTCCTGCCTTTCATGATTCTCAGTGCACAGACTGTGCAGCTGTCAGATTATTACAAAAGCCTTGTTTCTCCTGGTGCCCAGTGAGTGGTGATGCACTGATGGACCCACTGGGAGATCCACGAGATTGGGAGCGATGTCGTGAGCCAGTGAGACTCAGGTCAGGCACTGGGACTGCCAGTAGCTCTGGTGAATGTTGGGAGTAGCACGTAGGCACTGAATGAAGCCCATGTGTTTCAGTGTTGGTTCTCCAGTGGTTTCTCTGGAGAAAGGTCAGGTGAGCACAGCCCATGGCACTGCTCAGAGAAATGCATGCACTTGTAGAAGATGCTCAGAGACCTTCACACCAAGGAATGTGATGAGTGGTACAAAGGTTTGAGCTCTGACATGGTGAATGTTCATGCCTATTTAAAATAGACAGTGAGATGAGACCTTGCAAAGGGTCATGAATTCTGTGGTGACTATTTATTGATCGTTGAAAATGTATATGCAACAATTAGGTTATTAGATAATTAGATGATGAACCCAACATTGGACAATTAAACACAGCTAGCTATAATTGAGCATTAAAGTGGTGGATTAATGACCAAGATTGCATACCACAGTTGTTTAACAGGTTCCCATGCATTGTGGAGTAAACGGCAGGAGTCAATCTAGCTCAATGTCAATGTCATTTTGAATCAGACCCATCACTTCTAAAGGGGTTACTCTGCTTCTCAGAACTAAATGTCTAAGTGTTCCACCAAATCTCAGAAGGAATAGGGACCTGGGGACCCACATACTTTCTGTGTCAATTCTACATTTGTATATTTATTTCTTAACCTGTGATAGAAAAACATTCAGAACCTTGACTCACATCAGCCTGACCCTGCACATCCAGATGGCTTTTGAATATCTCCAAGGATGAAGACTCCACATCCTCTCTGGGCAACCTGTGCCAGGGCTTAATCACCCTCAGAGCAGAAAAGTGTTTCCTGATGTTCAGATGGAACCTTCTGTGTTTCAGTTTGTAGCCAGATCTTTCATTCCCATGCCTTGTTCTACAATCCTCCATCAGAAGAGGGAACTATAGTTAAAAGTCAGAAAAACCTTGGGTTGGAACACTTTCCTAAAAGGGGAAACACTGATGTTACTGCTTTTTTGAGTATTGTCTGCTTTGCTCCTTGTTCCTGTCTATGCCAGTCTAAATCCAAAAGGGATTCTGACTTACTTTCCCTATTTCTGGAATAATTCTCATTCAGAGAACCAGAGAAACTTAAATGCCAAAGGGAATGGGAAATATGAGTGTGTGAAAGATTAATGCTATTTCTCTGTGTTCCCCCTGTCCATATCAGTGTGTCCCTTTCCCTTCCCTTCCCTTCCCTTCCCTTCCCTTCCCTTCCCTTCCCTTCCCTTCCCTTCCCTTCCCTTCCCTTCCCTTCCCTTCCCTTCCCTTCCCTTCCCTTCCCTTCCCTTCCCTTCCCTTCCCTTCCCTTCCCTTCCCTTCCCTTCCCTTCCCTTCCCTTCCCTTCCCTTCCCTTCCCTTCCCTTCCCTTCCCTTCCCTTCCCTTCCCCATTCTCAGCCCAGCTCCCTGCAATACCCAGTGGTGTGAAGGTGAATCACACTCCTGGGACAGAAGATCTTTGCATGAGGAGCGCTGTGTGCTTTTTCTGGTTGGAGTCTGGTACATGCTGTCCTGCACAGCAATCCTTCTCTTACAGAGGTCACCCAGGTGACGCAGGGTGAAATAAACAGCCATATGCAGTAGGACAGCCTTTCACCCCAAGGTGCTGGAGAGACTAGAGGCATGGAGCTGAGTGCTAAGCACAGCTGTGGAAAGAAACACAGGGTGGGGAAAAAAGCCTTAAAATGCAGAAAATAGAATTATGAGGCCAACTGATGTCAGTCAGATTCTTCTGTAAGGCCTGTTTGTAGAGAGATGTCGTTAAAACTGAAATGGACAAAAAAAGGTAAGAGCAGATATTACTGTTTTGACTTGGTCAGGGTGTACTGCAACCCTGAGCAGCTGCTGCAGAACCGCTTCCAAGGGCGCTGTGAGTCACACTGCAGAAACAGAGAGCTTCCCTTGGTGAACTGTGAGCTTTGTAAGGCCAGGCTGTTGCTTTCACTTATACCTCACTTCCTAGGGCATGTTTGAAACCTTTGAGGTATCCAAGGATTTCTCATGGCAGTAGAAGTCTAAACTTGAAGGTGTTGGTCAACTGTGATTCTTTTCTGAACTTCTTTCCCTCCCTCAAAGCTGGACTGTTCAGATAGGAACAGTTTCTGATAGGAAATGCAGTGCTGTAATCCCTGCTCCTTTCAGGGTTTTAACAGAAACTGAAAGCAAGCATCATTTTCCTGATCTGCAATACCCTAATCTTGAATTCTTGCATAGAAGAAATATGTATGGAAATAGATTCATCCCCTGCAGCTTACTTTGCTCTCTCTTTTCACTTCTGGTATCATGAGCATGCAGTTTACATGTACAAAGTCTGCCTGACTTAAGGGGTCCACCTTAAATGCATTGTTTCGCCTCTTTCAGTACATGTGGTTACACAGTGGGATTAAATGAGATGTGATTTTATGTGACTGCTGAGCAAAGGTGAGAAAGATTGCCAGCTGATATTTAAGAAAACAAAAAAGTCCTTAGTGTAAATGTGCAGCCTGCAGAGAAGTGGAGAGTCAGGCTTATTTTACCAGTCCAAGTTTTATGAAAAGTGGTATGAAGGCAGCTCTGTGACCTTCATGCCTTCAGATGGCTTCTTCTTTCTTTCTTTTTCTTCAGATGCCAAACATTTTCCTCACCATCCAGAATTACTCTATTTTCCTTCTTCAAAATCTTTCCCCAAGAGAAGAGCCCGCCATCTAAGCTGCTTCTTTTTTCCTGAGTCAATGGATCAACAGAAATCAGTTTTTTAAAACTCAGGGGAAGAATTCTGTTCCTGCCTCAGCTGATTTTCCATTTCATCCTTTTACATGCATAACGTTTTGCAACTGATGGGAAGTCATTGTTTTGCTGATGAATTTGGCTGACAGTACAATCCAGAGAAGGTCTAGGTCTGCTATAGCTTGGGCAGGATTTGAAGCATAGCAGGAGTGTGAACTTTGTTGAAGGGGGTCCTTTTGCCAAGAGGTGAGTTACTGGAGACCTTATCTGAATCTGTGTTTTCTGTTGACATCAGAATCCAGTTCACCCTTTCCCAGTTACGTAGTATTCTCCAGTGCAAAACAGCTAGAGTAACCAGGCAGAGGGAAACAAGTGCTAGTTTCTCAGCTCTCATTCTTTTTTTCTTCCTATCTGCAACTGGCCAGTCTCAAATGCAATCTTCTATTTTTGCAATAATATAAGAAGAAATTCTGTAGTCCTCACGGTCAGAAAAGGATGGGGGAGTACTTGTATCGCTCATGTATTGTATTACTCTTCACCTGTGCCTACCTTTTTTACCAAACTGTACCTACCCAAGGGATTTGAATCAGTGAGCAAATACTGTCTTGAGGCATGGTATTAAAGGAATTTTTGCAGTAGAATCCTAGATTTCCAACTATGCTTTTGCCCCTGGCAATCTGTGCTGGTTCATGTTACAGAAAACGGGGCTATTCACTGTATTTCATTTAAGTCAACTTTTGCAAATATGCTATGCTGGAACTCTTGGTTCCGTGAAAAAGAAAGTTTTACTAAAGGTTTGAGCAGAAATCTCATTAAAAGAGGATAAAAAGCTGCCAAATTTCAGTTTTCTCATTTCTCCCTCTCCTTTCATGCCCTCCAAATGGTGCTGTGTGGGTCTTGCAGCAAGTTAATTAAGAACACCCAGTCCCTTGAACATAAAGCATCGTGTTATCAATTGGACCAAAGTGTTGGCTATCTCCTTTTGTCACAACACAGCTGGCATTGGAACTGCCAAGAAAATTATCCAAGGCAAAAGGGACAGTTGAGAAAGACACAAATAACCTTAAGCCAGCTCCATGCTAGCAACTATTAACTAAAGTAATTAGACCTTTCATTATCCAAACCTAACTGTGTGAGCTTGAGTGCAAGCTTTAGAAAGATTTCTCCCAGTGTATGAAATCTTTCGTAATACATTTTCTTTGCTTGCTTCTCTCTCTACTCCTGTGCTTTTACTCATTCAGTAGATTATCAATGTCCAAATGAAATATTAAGCTTTTTTTTTTGTGAACTACATGAGGAGAGCAATTAAAATAGGTTTTAACTTCTGCTGGTTTTCACTCATCCAAAATCTGACGTCGGAGTCCAGCACTGCTAAGTTCATGGGCAGAGTGACTGCTCTCAAGCTATTATGTACCATGTTTTGTACAAAACCAGTGAGCCTTCAGCAGATGGAAGTCACTCAAGAAACTGAAGAGTGTGAATAGAGTTTGTGAAATTACCAGCAAGACTCATGAGGGGTATTGTCACCAGAGGCCACTGCTATGGGCTGGAGTCATAAATCATAGAATGCCTCTCAGTCTCTCAGGCCCAGACAGCTCCAGCCTGGTCCTCCCAGAGTCACAGGCCCCCCAGCCCCAGCAAACCTGCTCCAGTGTGGGTCTCTCTCTCTCACTCATCTCTGTATCTCTGTCTCTCTCCACAGGCTGCAAGTGCTGGCAGGGGCTTGCTCCAGCATGGGTCACAGTGTCTTCTGTATGTCTCCCCCTGCTCCAGCATGGGGCCTCTCCACAGGCTGCAGGTGGGGTCTCGGCCTTTCCTGTGGGCTGCAGGGTGACACCTGCTCCACCATGGGTTTCTCCACAGCGCCTCCTCCTGGCCTTCCCTGGCCTTGGTGCCTGCACAGTTTCTTACATCTTCTCACTCCCTTCTCTGGGGCAAAAAGCAGCTGCTTGTGGTTTTTCCTCCTAAATGTGATTCCCAGAGGCCCTGTGACCATCGCTGATGGGCTCGGCCTTACTCCAGCCTTGAGGTGGCTGGTGTTTGCCCTGTGGGGCCTGCAGAGAGCTTCTTGCAGAAGCCACCCCTGCAGGGGTAGCATGAGAGGTTGAAAGGTCCTGGACTGCTTAGCAACAACTAAAACATCAGTGTTTTATCAGCCCTGCCCTCATCTTAAATCCAAAACACAGCACTATACCAGCTGCTGGGAAGAAGATCAACTCTATCCTAGCTGAACCAAAGACACTCTGGAGAAGATTTTTAGTGTTGCTCTCATAAAGTGACGTAAAGATAATGGGATAATAAAAAGCTGTTACTCTCTCTGACTTTCCAGCTTGACTTTATCATGGAGATACCAAAATTTCTGCCCAATCTCTGCTGGTCAACGTAATCATAGATGACATTGCAGTGTTTTACTGACAGCAGCAATAAAGACATCTGCAATGACCTGCACAAAGTAGTTGCAGGATAAAACATGCTACTTAAAATTCAGTGTAGATAAAAATAAAGAGACGCAAGTGTGAAAATACCAAACCTAATGGCACCTGCAGAGTGATGGGTTGTTACAGCTGAAGAATGAGATCTAGGACTTTCCACAGCTTCTGACACCAAACGAGCGTGCTCAGAATCCATCAAAAAAGTGAATTGATTTGAAGTTATAAGGAAGGATAGAATGAGATCATGCTGCTCTTTAAATCTATCATATGCCCAGATCTTGAATACTTAAATAACTCCATTCCCTCCTGTCTCAAAAAAGATATATTATAAAGAAAATTATTTAGACAATGACAATAATCATGATTAATAGTGTATAGCAGTTAAATAGGCTAGGACTATGCAGACTGGAGAAGGCAACGGAAAATAGACTTCTTTTCTAGATAGTAGTCTATCTATAAAATGAGCTGCCCTGTGCCACTCTCCCATGGAAGAGAAATATGGAAGGAAGGAAGGAATGAAGTTGAGCCTGGGAGAGGGGTAAAAGAGACATGGTTTACCGTTTGTTTCCCACTGCCCAACTCTGGTTTATTTGGCAGTAAACAAGATCAGTGCTCCCCAAGCTGGGTCTGCTTTGCCCAGAATGGTAACTGGTAAGCAGCCTCCATGGCTTTATCGTGATGTGTGAGCTTTACTGTTCCTGCTTCTTTCTATTTTCTCCCCCTGTTCTGCTAAGCATGGGGAGTGAGTGATTGACTGGGTGGGAGGTTAGTGTTAGCCAAGGTGAAATCACTACAGGTAGTTAGACATGCTGGTTTATTTCTTGAATCAGCACTACTTAAGAAAAAAAAGTGTAGTTTAAGGTTATCTAGCCAGCCAGTGGAGGAGGTCAGAGTTGGAAGTGGCTCTCTGGCATCCCAGTCCAGTGGTCATTCTCTACTTTTACTTCAGTGCAACTCCATTTGACTGGTCCACTTATTTCAAGTTGAGCTGTCCACGTAGCACAGAAAAGGTTTTGCTGATTCGAAGCTCTCATAATCATATAATAATGGTGCAGCAGTTACAGCAGGTTCAGGTTGAGGAAGCACACTACCACTGGGACAATTTGGTTTAGAGGAAGTCTTTTACAGTTAAAACTGTCTACAAATTACAGATCACACCTTCAACCTCCACGGTACTTAAGTAAAGATTTATGCATAGATAATGCTTATGAAGGAGGCTACAAATGACTGATGCTGCTTTCCAGTGGAAAGTCTAATGGACTTACTTCAAAAGATTATACTAATTTCATTGCAATTTTGAGGAAATTGAATTTACTGCGTTTTTATTCTTGCTCTCTCTGCAAGTTATATACAAGGGTAGTATGTATACTGTCCAGTATATGAAACTTAAAAGATGAGAGAAGACCCCAGAAGGAGAAATGTTCTGTCAGCAACTCATGGAGAGAAAATGAGAGAGATTAATGACTAAAACATAATTAATTTCCACACCAATTTGCATGCATTCCTTTCATACATCTTTAATACCTGAAACTGGATCACCACTTTTGCATGGGGCCAGGGTAACCCCATGCTAATTAGTAGAACTGAGTTCCAACAAGATAAAAGAGATTTTACATAGGTTCTGAATGTTGTGTGTACTCTTCATAAAAAAAAGACATACCTTTGGAACTAAAACTCCCTGCAGTAAAGACCTGTGCGGGTGCCTTGGAAGAACAATATTCTTGGTGAGCTGGGAGGTGGAGCTCAGTGACAGTGGCCAACAGAAGCAGACGATGGGCAGGTTGGCCCATCTTCAGCTTGGATGAGAGCTTTCCATTTGTAGTGTGTTTAACAGAGACTTGGGCACAGTAACTCATAACAATGAATGACATTTTGTTACAGAAGTGGGAAGCTACCAACAGATTTGCATGGTCCTCAGGGAAGTCTGAGGGAAAGTTGGAAAAGCCTTTTCTGAGACTTGAAAAACCAGTAATTACCTAAAAGCAGTAGTTATCACACATGCTTATTCTCTCATGGTTTTTGTTTTTTCTTATTGCTGTGTAAAGGGTGTTTTGCTATTGGATTCATTGATTGGAAGTGGAGAGATTATCTGGTAGAGTACCAGACAGGTTTATTTAGATTAATGTTCAGTGATCAATGTACATAAATAACCCCATTTTCAGAATTCCCACATCACTTTTTTCACTGGCAAGAAGGTTCCTCCAGGAAGTGGAGTGTATAAATAAACACACACATATGTCAACGCAGGTAAGTCCCCTACCCTTGAGCATGTATTGGTACTTAGTGAAGTCTGAGTTAAAGTCAGGATGACTTAAATATAAAAAGATTTCTATAAAAAGATTCTACATCTTCTGCTCCTCTAACTTGTGCAATCGCTGCAATAACTTAATTTCCCACATGGTCAAAATTCTGTACAAATGTAGTCTCTAGAGGGTACAGTAATGGGCCAGGGCAAGCATCAGCTAGCATGCATTTAGATAGAGTATCAGCAGGAACAAAATCCCTGTAAAAGTCAACAACCCAAAACTAAGAAACTCCCTTGAGGTTTTACTAGAACTATTCCTCAGGTTAATTGGGATAATCGTTTGCACATGCTGCTGTTCAGTTGGTAATTTTTGAGACTTCTTTTTTCCCCTAGATTACTAGGTGTATTATTTAAGAGACAAAAACTTCTTAAAAATTACTTGATTAAAATTAAAAAGTTGTAAGGAACTGCAGTCACAAATGACAGAGGAATAGCACACTTGTCAGAGATATTTCCTCTCTGGGGAGATGGGGGACTGGAAATTCACAGGTCTTCTCAGGTCTTCAGGTTATCTCTTAGATCCTAGGCCAGTAGAAAGCAGCACTGCTCTATACCACTCTCAAGTTAGGAGGCTCAAAGATACTCAGGTGACTGCCTAATCACAAGGTCTAACAGTGGATTTCTGAACCACAGGTTGTGTGATTAAACATACATAGCATACAACGTGTGAGAAGAAGTGAAGCAACTCAAGAGTTATCTCAGAAATTCTGCAAACTCATCCATGGAGGGTTTCAAGCCACCATCAGGTAAACCCTGAGCATCCTGACCTGACTCCATGACTGACCTTGCTTTGGCACAGGAGGTCCCATCCAATCACAGTGATGCTGTGATAATCCCATGACTATTACTAGGTCATGCTGCTTTCATTTTGAGAAAAACTTTATGGATGACTTGAAACATTTTGAAACTGGGACTCTGCACCATTAGTGGGTTTTAGCCATTTATGTGCTTTGACGACATTACTAAAGGTGCTTGCTCAACACTACAAACTGGATCCTAAGTTAAAATGATTACGTTTGAAAATGTTAAATGTCTTGTATTAGCCATTCAGCGTAAAAGAAAGAGTTGAAAACCTGTCTCGTTTTCTAAGTCTGCTGACTTTCCTGTTGCTGTGAATATCCATTGAAAGGGGTTAAACTGGAGCCTGTGGGGTACTGTCAGAGCAGATGATCCTGACAACTTGTTAGGTGTCTAGAGTCTCCAGCAGAAGTACTCTCCAGTTGGAATAGTTCCCAGGGTTCAATTTTAATAAAGACTCAGAGTGAGCACTTGAAAAAGAAAACCTAAATACCAAGGTAATAGAGTGGTGTAGCGGAAGCGTGCTGGGCCCCTAACCCAGAGTTTGAGGGATCCAAACCATCCTCTGCTCAGTGGTTTCTTTATTCCTCCCCCCAACCGCCCCCTCACCCTGGCTGGACAAGCCCAGGCACAGCGCACCACAGGCACGGCCTGGCCTGTTAGCTCAGTTGGTTACAACACGGTGGTTATAATTCTGGTCTGCCTGGACGTCAGCAAAGCCTTGCACACACTTTCTCACACCATTCGCATTCACAAACTGCCTCACACTGGCCTGCACAGCTGCACCCTCAGCTGCCTTCAAAACTGGCTGCATGGCCGGGCCCAAAGCCTGCTGGTAAATGGAACCAAACCAGCTGCAGGCCGCTCACCACTGGCGTCCCCCAGGGCTCAGGCCTGCCTCCAGTTTTCTTCAACATCTTTATCAAGGACCTGGATGAAGGGATTGAATGCTCCCTCAGCAAGTCTGCAGGTGACATTAAACGGGGAGGAAGTGTTGATCTGCCTGAGGGTAGGGAGGCTCTTCAGAGGGATCTGAACAGACTGGACCCATGGGCTGAGACCAAAGGGATGAAGTTTAACAAGGCAAAGTGTAGAGTGCTGCACATGGGACATAACAACCCCATGCAGCGCTACAGGCTTGGGGGAGACTGGTTGGAGAGCTGTCAGGCAGAGAAGGACCTGGGGGTCTTGGTTGACTGCTGACTGAATATGAGCTAGCAGTGTGCCCAGGCAGCCAGGAAGGCCAATGGCATCCTGGCTTGTATCAGAAATAGTGTGGCCAGTAGGTGTAGGGAGGTGATTGTGCCCCTGTACTCGGCATTGGTGAGGCCACACCTCGAGTGCTGTGTCCAGTTCTGGGCTTCTCACCATAAGAAGGACATTGAGGTCCTTGAATGAGTCCAGAGAAGGGCAACCAGGCTGGTGAAAGGGCTGGAGGGCAAATCCTATGAGGAACGGTGGAGGGAGCTGGGGCTGTTTAGCCTGGAGAAGAGGAGGCTGAGGGGAGACCTTATCACCACCTACAGCTACCTGAAGGGAGATTGTAGAGAGGTGGGTGATGGTCTCTTCAGCCAGGTGACAGGAGATAGGACAAGGGGAAATGGCACTAAGCTGTGCCAGGGTAGGGTCAGGTTAGATGTTAGGAAAAAGTTCTTGATTGAAAGAGTTGTCAGGGCCTGGAACAGGCTGCCCAGGGAGGTGGTAGGCTCACCTTCCCTGGATGTGTTTAAAAAAGGTAGATGAGGTACTTAGGGATATGGTTTAGCTTAGGATGGGAATGGTTGGACTTAATGATCTTAAAGCTCTTTTCCAACCTTGTGATTCTGTGACATCTCAAAAGCTGAAGGGTTTCAAGAACTTGACTACTTCAACAAAGTTACTGATATATCTGATAATATTCCAGGACAGGAATGAGTTGCATTCTTAATGTATGTCACATCTCTCCTGCCAGCCACAAGCTGCATTTTAACAAATGGTCATCTGGGACTCAGCAGTTTAGTTGAGGTCATTATGGGTGGAGTCTGAATTCAGGTTTAAGGTTACTTAAAGTTACTTTAAGTTACTCCCTTGGTCATTTATCAGTCCTCTATCATGAGATAATAAGGAACTGAGCTTGGTTAAGTAATTAGCAATGAAATGACTTACTGGATCAGCCTTCTGCACTGGACATCAGGAGAGACTTTGTTACACTCACAGGAAATAAGATATAACTCAAATGAACTGTGAACTAATTTTGAAGAAGTAGTTTATGTACTGAACAAGTATGACAAATCCTGTGCCCCTTGGTTTGGTTTACTCCATACCTGTCAGCATAATTTGGTGGCTGATTCCCAAAGGAGTTAAAAATGTCAGAGTACAGGAAGAGAGAGTATGGTAAGTGTAATGAGGTTACAGATTGTGACAAGAACCATCCATCACTGTCATATAGAGAAGCTGGTACGGCCTGAAGATCTGCAATTCTCTGGAGCAGGCTACCCAGCGAGCTGAGTTTGCCCAGTTTGGCTTTATCTGCTTTCAGAAGATGTTATCTGATTTTGGGCAGATCTTCCTCTCTGTTCTGTTTACTTACTTTAAACTGGTGAAATTATAGCATAGCAGGAGATCCTTATGTCAGTATGCACAAAATAAGAGGAGCAGTATTTCAGCAGTATTTTTGAGAATCTTTAATGCTGTTTTCTGCACATTAATTTGAAAAAGATAAGCAGCATTAGCAGCAAACAGGTACCTTCAAAAAGCAACCACTGTGCTGTGTTGGTGACCAGCCCGTCTTTCAGTTGGATGTGTATCTAGGTAAATTTGGCCATTGAGAAGACAGTGGAAAGAAAAATCAGATTATTTACATTTTTACTGTGACCTAGCCTCTTGCAAGCATTAATGCAGGATTGGAGAGGTGTGTATTCCTCATCAAGGGGCAGCTTTTAGAAGTTATGCGTGGGTGTACTGTCTCTGCTTCACCTGGAGGTAAAGAGTTTTTCCTTAAACCTTAACAAATACCTTTGCAAACACAGATACTTACCACAAATACGTGAGAAACGGTGACCATGGTACAGACTAATTCTTGATGCTGTATGAGAATAAGGAGAGCCACCTTAGGCTGGTAGGAAAGCAGGCCTACATCGTGTTGTGCAGTATAAGCTGCTGCAGCGGGCAGGATGTCAGCCTGCTGTATTAAGGCTTATAACAGATGCCAGGTAAGGGTGACATTTAAAGAAACTGACTTTCCCCTCTAACTTTCTTCTCTCCATAGTGCTGCCTAGAAGACTTTAGCTTTGCAGAGCAGTGAGACAGTATACTTTGAACTATGCTTCAGTGACATTTATAGACTGTACACTGTGTTTTTACATTCTTGCTCTGCCTGCCTGCTGGCTACACGTCTTGGTTGCTGCTGCTGACATCCAAGGTGTGAACAGTCAGTTCCCTCCCGTGAATCAGAGAAGGCCATTGCCATCCTCACACTGAGCCCCGTGCTCTTGCTCCTGCTAGACTAGCTGTGAACCTCTCTCTAAAGCAGAGGCTTTTTTCTGTTTTGTCAAAGGGAAGGAAAATTCAATGCCTTTCCAATTCATAGTCAAGCCTTTGCTTCCCAGCTGCTGCAGCTGTCATATATTGCTCCTTCTGGTGCTCAGCTATTTAAAACTAATCTGTCTATAGACTTTAGTTGAATAGTTAATTAATTGCAATCATTCTAGGCATCATAATTTGAGGAATTTTGCTTTCTGCCCTTCAGAGATGAAGGTTCCCTACCAAAGAAACAGGGAGTTACCAGTCTTCTGTGCTGAAATGGAGGAACATAACTATGAGAAAGAAATATGTTATGAATAGATTTATCTTTTGAAAGCATCGTGCTAAAGATCTCATACAAGTGAATTAAAGCTGTTTTAAGAACATCTTTAATCCATCCTATTGGCTTTTTTTTATTTGTAAATTGCTGTAAAAAATCACTGCAGTTAATTTTGCACCTCGAAAAGAAGAAAAAATAGAAGAGTTGAAATCAGGATGTAGAGTATAGGTTTTCCTAGAGTTAAAAATAATCATGATACATGAATAGTATCAGTGCAGTAGCATGTTTATCCTTCCTTACATGTTTCAGTGAGCTATGGTTGTTTCACCGGTGCCCCCCATACTGAGGTTGGGGAGACGTACTAATAATCACCTCCCAGGTCAGGGGAATTACTAGTGGATATCCATGCTAAATGTGCACTCTTAATTGTTGCTGAAGGGAAAAAGTAGATGTCAGGACAGCAAGAGAAAGTTTGGAAGGGACAGAAGCAAAGGGACTTGTGATGCTGGAATGTGACTCTTGTAACCAGTGTGGATACAGACTGACACTTAAAGCTGAAACATATGATTTTGTTGTATCCCTGGTGTGGACAGCTGCTGACAAACACACAAGCTTTTCACTACCTATTTAACACACTGAACTTTAGGGATGTTTATTTCTATTTTATTTAAAAATATTTTTATTTTTAGTGACTGTTTAGAAAGAAGAAACCTATCTACTAGTTAGTCTGCTCCCCTAGATGTGAGTATAGTTTTTCACACCACTATAAAAAAATCTCTTTTTACATTTCAGAGTATACCTCTGACGTTGTAAATCAGAGAACTGTGTTACTCAAGTCTGGGCTGGATAGGAGGCTCCTGAAAACCATTTGCTTTCCAGTTGTTGGAGTAAGGAATGTTACTTGCCATCTAAAATGGAGCTCAAATGACCATCAGTGTATTTTGAAAACTCCCATGAATTTCCTGCTTTGTAAAGAGCTTTCTCACATGAAATATGGTTAATCACTTCTGTGGAGTTACTATCTCCAGTGGAACCAGAAGCTTCTGCTTCCATCAGCTGGGATGAGACATGCCTGCTGGATCCATGCCCGGTGCCTTTTGCCCTGCTATGGCTGTGCTTTGACCTGAAAGGTGGCAGTGGTCTGAGCACAGAAGGAAGCAGAGCACGACATGCCTTGCTTGCTGAGAAGGGGCAGGAAGGCAGGCAGAGCTCTTCACCCTCCACGTGGTGTATTTCCATTCCTTTTAAAATGGCTCCTCTTAATGTGGCATAAATGGCTAGAATAAAAAGAGGATTTATTCTAATTACACTGAAAACATATGTTTGTAGAACTATTAGTGTTTCCCTGATGGCATGAGAGCACTGGAGCTTTCAGATACAGATAAAACTTGTGCTCAGAACTTGATGAAGTCCTCCCTGTGCTCCGAGCGCATCATAAGCAAAGCTGTTGCTGATTGTTACTGGCTGTATGTTCCTTTCTCCAGACAGCACCACAGCAGATGTGCCTTCAGGACAACAAAACACGATGAGACTCTCTGCATCCTAAATTTCCTGCTCAGGATCCTCCTTCAGCTTAAACTGTCCCAGACAAGAGTTGTCTCTGGGAGGTGGCACCAGCTGCTGTGGCTGAGGACTGTTTTGTTCATTACATGTGGCTCTCAAAAGGCTCAACTACTGTGTGGTAGGTTGGTTTGTGGGAGTGTTCCTGCTGGTTTTGTTGTTGTTCTTGTTGCTATTTCAAAGTAAAAAAGAGATGCAAGCCAGCTTATTTTCTCATTTATATCTTGCAAGCAGACCATATACCTTAATTAAATATGTGTAAAGAAGTTCTTTCTCTTAAGTGGGATTAATCTTGACCTGTTGAGAGGATTAGGGCTGTATGTGTCTCGTATCCCCTGGAGAAGAAAAATAATAAGAAGAAATCATCATAATCTAGTTCTTGCCAGACCTCACAGGTGGGGGAAGAGAGGAAAAAACAATGGATCAGAGGAAAATCTATGCCAATTTGAAACCCTATAGTGATACCTGCATGCAGCGGAAGAGCGATGCCCATGGTAGGGCTTCCATTGTGATCAACTGGTGGAACTTCTGGTAAGGGCACCGTAGCAGCCTGTGTCTGATTTTTGGAAATCCTTCCCTGTCAGCCACATTGGAGAGAAAAATACTGGATTGTGGGGTACGTGCTTTCCCAGGTACTTTGAAGCTAGTGAGCAGCTCTGGTGGGAGTTCACACAAGCTGCTGTCTCTGGAAAACTCCAGAGTGCAGACAGAGAGGCATCTTAGGAGCAGTTTTCAAAGACAGTTGAGTTTTGGGGTGTGTCAGATTTAATCTGTCTGAATGCTTTTATCTGTGGCAAGTACAGCAAATATCCCCCAAATTGGTGTCCAAACACCAACTGAACTTTTAACAGAATTTGTGGTTTATTTTACTTGCCTAAGTCATTACTGCAGGCTAGGAAATACTAGGAGTGTGCATTTCAGGCTTTGACATTCAGTAATCCTTGGTGGCTGCTGGTTCACGATCATCTTAAAGATCTTTTAAAAAAAGTGAGAGGTCTGAAAGTGGAATTAACCAGCAGTATTTAAACTAATCTGAATAAAGAAATACATAAAATGTTAACTACTTTAAATCTGTCAAGCGTTATGAATGGATCCTAATTCTAATCCTAATGATAGAGAAAATCTTCCAAACATTCAGAGAACTGGTATAATGGCCAAAATGAGAGATTTCTTGACTTTAAATTTCAATTTTACTTTATGGTTCTACTCTCTCTGTGTTTAATTCAAGAGAGTTTTTGGCTGAAGTCCCAAAGCACAGCAGCCAGTACTGAAAAATGCCTAACCCCAAACCTTACAGTTTTACAGAATACATTCTTATTCTTACTGTGATCAGAATAAATTATCATGAAATTGCCAGGAAATTCTACTTATGGAGTCATTAAATTTAAGCCTTAAAACCTGTGAAATTGCCCCTTAAATTGAAGACCTGATAATGATAACAACCTTGCCATATTTGATTAAAGGTAGATATTCTGCATTTTTCCTCTTCATCAGAACTAATTCATTATATGCAGGTTTATGTTGCATGAGCTTTAACATATTCCACCTAGAAGTACATGAATGTCACTGGCAAAAGAATGGATTTTAATGCATTAATCTAATAATACTTGGATTTGGTTTTTTACCTTTTTTTAAAAAAATTACGACAGTCTAAGAGTGAATTTATTTCAAAAGAATAGGTACTTCTTATTGCCTTGACAACTCCTTGAAAAATCAAAACATAGATTTTCTCTCAAATAATAACTAAGAAATAAAAACTTTCTGTCATTATGATTTTGTGCATTGTGAGTCTTTGAATAGGTAGAGTTTGTGTTGCTGCTTTTGTTAAATAATCTGTTCTTGATAGCCTGGGAATTATAAATCAGTTTGTAGAAGGGACAATCAGATTTGTACTAGGGATTTCCCTCTGTCTCTTTTGCAGACAGGGATTGCATCTCATTGTTACTCACTGTCTGGCCTGGTTGCAGAGATCAGCGATGGGCAACACGCAATTCGATATGAATTAAGGTGAAGCCATTTATTGGGTGAAATCACACAGATTATAGACATTTGTTACTGCAGACGTGGCAAGCTAAAAACTGCTAACTGGTTACACACACTGTTCACACCAGGCTGACTGGTTAGTAATTATAAAAGGTTCTGATAAGCATATCTGATAGCTGAACATTGTTATCTTACCTCTGATGCCTGAAACCATCTGCACTCCTGCTGCATCGGCCATTTATTATGGCTGGTTCATGACATGCTCCCTTATCCCCAGATACCTTCCCATAACTCCTTGGTTTAGGGCAGTCTGTACCCCTGTCTTCAAGGCTGCTGTGCTTTGAGAAGGTGATTACAAAATCCTCTCAGCTCACGGGATGTTGTCAGGGCCTGTGTCTTCTGTGAGGAGAGTCAGGCTGCAGGCAGGCCTGCTGCCTCCCCCGACACCTGGTAAAGTTTAACCTCAGCCAGGAGTTGACAGAAACTATAGCACAAATACTGGTCTTATTACTTTTATATGCAAGCACAGAAAATCTCATTACCTCTCCAGTGTTCTTATGACTAGACTTGTATGTTTGAACTCTTCATGTGCTGATTCCTGGCTATTTTCACTTTCAGGCATCTGAGAAAGAAGTCATAGTTGGAAGGCAAGAGGGGAGTTTTACCTTGGAAATCCATTGGTTATCTTTTCGTAGTTGAGAAGCCAATAGCCTTTTAGCCTAAAGGCTAAAGTATGTGTGTAAGGGCAATGACTGAAAACTCTGAGCTCCCTTCACAGGAAACTGAGAGGAATTAGCAGTGGCTGTTAATTGCAGGATCAGGAGGCCAAGACACAGTACAAAGAAGTAGCTTTGTAGTAAAAGTAACCATCAGGGAGAAGTAAATGAAGGGGATTAAATGTGCTGGAGAAAGTGTGAAGCATGTCCCATCCAAACCCCTACTTGTACGAACTGTGCACCACCTGCAGCTAGTGCTGCTTGAAGGAGAGGCGGCACCCCTGCTGAAAGCAGCACTGCTGCCCAGTCCTCCACGCCATCTGGGCACACAGCAGCTTTGAAAGGCACAGTATAAGCCATCTTGTCACAAGTCATGCTTCAAGAAAGGCCCAAGTCTTCCCATATGCCTGAATCACCACCAGGCAGTGGGAGTCAACTTGGAGCGTTGTTAGGGCAGCCAGTGAGTGGGACAAGTCCAGGAGTGTGTAACAGTAGTGTTCAGGAGAGCTCTGCATCTCTTAAGGTCGTGGATGGGAAAAATCCAAGCTAAAACTTATAGAGAAGTATTTCAGTGGCTTTTCCTTACCAAAACCCCAGGCAGTATCACAAAACAATCCCGTGTCACATGTGAATCACATACAGCGTACCATCCTGTGCAGTATGGCTTGCTATGATATGGGAACACTAGGATCTGCAGAACTTTTGCAGCACCATTTACTGTGTTCTATAAATCACATTTTGCATGAGTCTAATTTTTGCCTGATCTCCATCCAATATTAAATTATACAAATGGCAAGCTATTTTGGAGCTATATATTTCTGCAAGGATGATATCCATCTTACTGTTTCTCCTTTCTCAGAAAGGAATAGAACTTTAAAGTCCGTTCCTGTCCTGTGCTAAACCATATCCCCAAGTACCTCATCTACCCTTTTTTTAAACACATCCAGGGATGGTGACTCAACCACCTCCCTGGGCAGCCTGTTCCAGGCCCCAACAACTCTTTCAGTGAAGAATTTTTTTCTATCATCTGATCTGACCCTGCCCTGGCACAGCTTCTTGCCATTTTCTCCCAACCTAGTGTCATCTGCAAACTTGCTGAGGGAGCATTCAATCCCTTCATCCAGGTCCTTGATAAAGATGTTGAAGAAAACTGGAGGCAGGCCTGAGCCCTGGGGGAAGCCAGTGGTGAGCGGCCTGCAGCTGGTTTGGTTCCATTTACCAGCAGGCTTTGGGCCCGGCCATGCAGCCAGTTTTGAAGGCAGCTGAGGGTGCAGCTGTGCAGGCCAGTGTGAGGCAGTTTGTGAATGCGAATGGTGTGAGAAAGTGTGTGCAAGGCTTTGCTGATGTCCAGGCAGACCCCAGTAAAGAAAACCAGCCGTGGCCCTTGCAAGGATCGAACCCCCGACTGAGGAATCACAAACACCAGCTGGGAACTGAGCTGACCGGCCAGGCCAGCAGTGTGGTGCCCCGTGCGCCGACTTGTCCATTCGGGGAGGTGGGTGGTGTGGGCGCAGAAAGGTGGATAAACCTGGATCTCTTCTCAGGAAAATTACAGCCATGTTTGTTGGCCTGGAGTCAAATGTATAAAGCAGGGAAGCCAGGGTATCACCTCTTACCCTCAATCAGTTTTCCTCTCCTCTAGTCACATCCAATAGCCAAAACCAGCCAAACATTTGGAGTCCTCAGCAACATATGAAACACTACCAGTCAAATGAGGGGTCCAAAACTTGCTTGAAGAAGCAGCTGAAGCTGTATCTCACTTGGGTGTGCTCTAAAACCTTTCCTGGCTAAGGAATAGGAGAGAAGAACCTTTTGGTGAGAGGAATCTAGCTTTTCATAAATCTTTTCTTCCAAAGGAAGTCTCAAGATATCTTCACATGACCTCTGCTCATTTCCACCACCTTTTCACAAGGAATAGTTCTTCTGTAGGCCAGAAATTGCTTGGAACATACCACATTAATAAAAGATGAGTCACTAGCCTTTGTCAAGTGCAGTTTGTGGATAATATTATTTCCTGTCTTGTGTAAATCCTTAAAGAAAAAAACAATTAGATGTTGCAATAACAATAAACCACACACTACTAAGAAAGAAAATGAAACAAATGCACTTCTAGTCTTCTCCCATCTAACAAAAGACATGGATTTTGGTTAAAACTTGTGATTTGGAGAAGCTATCACCAGTATATGAAATGGATCAGTAAAAAAGATTAAGAGTATTCATAAAGAACATCATTAAATCTATCCCACCAATGCCAAACCTCAATAAACTAAATTAATTGCATTAAAATGTAGATTTCCAAAGAGAATGCCTTTCTGTCCTGGTTGACAATAAAAGCAATATAAGCAAGTAAGACAGATTCTGGCCTTACTGTCCTCTAGCAGTACAGTCTTATGGAGACATCATACTACTTCTACTCATCAGAATATTTT